>JAIPMN010041015.1:0-11534 GCA_020650975.1 Apostichopus californicus
AAAACAACACATCATCAATAAAATCATCAATAGTAACGTTATCCTGAATGATATGAAAATAGGGTATGATCAATAGAACAAAGCAATGGCTTCATCAAAACCTTAAAAACACATCATCAATAAAATCATGTAATAACGTTATCCTGAATGATATGAAGATAGGGTATGATCAATAAAACAAAGCAATGGCTTCATCAAAACCTTAAAAACAACATCATCAATAAAATCATGTAGAAACGTTATCCTGAATGATATGAAAATAGGGTATGATCAATAGAACAAAGCAATGGCTTCATCAAAACCTTAAAAACAACACATCATCAATAAAATCATCAATAGTAACGTTATCCTGAATGATATGAAAATAGGGTATGATCAATAGAACAAAGCAATGGCTTCATCAAAACCTTAAAAAACATCATCAATAAAATCATCAATAGTAACGTTATCCTGAATGATATGAAAATAGGGTATGATCAATAAAACAAAGCAATGGCTTCATTAAAACCTTAAAAACAACATATCATCAATAAAATCATGTAATAACGTTATCCTGAATGATATGAAAATAGGGTATGATCAATAAAACAAAGGTATCATCAAGGAAATGAAAGTCAGGTACGACCAATAGGATGAATCCACGAATCATCAGTTATACGTAAATAAGGTATTCTCAATATTTTTCGCAAACTGGATAAATGAAGACAGACATGCTCACCAACAGAAAGCCAATATTGTTAGTGTACTGATATTAGGTGGATTCCCACACCAGGTGAAGCATATCAAATTCTTTACAGTTGGAGCCATCCTAAGTTTTTGGACTTTTGACTTCTAGCGACCTCAAATTATCTTTTGACCTCAACAAAAAACAACAGGATTGTTCTACTATAAACAGTGAATCGATTAACGGTAGACCATTTCACAGTTGTGAAGCAGTAGTTTATACCGAAATGTAATAGTTAAAGCAAACCTTCCAATAAACCACATTAAGTAAATGTATCCAGGGATGTGCCCAAGATTTCCTGAGTGCCGGGTATACTGATCGCCGTCCTGGGGGAAGGGTCTAAGGGGAGGGGGGTGTTGAGAATTTTTTTGATATTGGAAGGTACTCAGATGCCAAATGCTGGCACTTGTGTAGCTTTTTAAGCACATACACAAGTACTAGTTTTGCTAACAATTTTTTTTTTTTTTTCCAATTTATGTTGAATATATTGTTAGGAATGTCGGGATTTTAGATGAAAATAGTGCTGGGCGAGATTCACGATTTTTAAGACAGTGCTGGGCGGTAATTTTTTAGTGCTGGCCGGGGCCGCCCAGCGTGGGCACATCCCTGTCTATCCCTGCATCTCTCTTGTGTCTCTGCTCACAAACCACTGTGGCAGTGTTATCGTAAGTACAATGTTATCAAACTTTGAACTCAAATGACCTTTGATCTCCACAGAAAAGGTATATCCGTATACTGTACCAAGAATAAAGTTTTAACTCTTATGTAATTTTGATTTTTGTATTTACAAGACAAGGTGCCTCACTAATACACATACATACGCACACATAGACACATGCCCATACGCCATCAGAATGGAGTCACAAATGAATATAAGTTCTCCAAGAAATGAAAAAAGAGGGCATCACAAATTGAAAAACACACCCACACACTATACACAACCCATTTATTGCCTCATCATCCCCCCCCCTCCCCCAAAAGAAAAGTATTATTAAAGAAAGCCCTAACCTAGACACCAGAAGTCAATGTGTAAGCTGTCAATTTAATAAAATGTCTGAAGACTTTAGAGTCCAGTGGGCTATCAGCAGACACCACTGGTAGTTATGAATCTTCAAATTACTCTAGCAATCCTTCAAACTTGTCTGTCATGAGAAAGGGCAGCAAGCCTGTTCGGAGTGCAAAATGTCACATGACATTTAAGGGCAGGAGGGGTAAGGGAGGGAGGGAATTGACAGTGAAGTTACCTCAAATGGTTATCTGAGAATTCATATTCTAGATTATTGCACCATGTACCTTTCATAAGTAATGGGAAAGCTCTCATCAACGGAGGGAACAACCAAGCTGAGAATTAAATAACAAGCTGTTTCTGATTGGTTGTGGTGATGGGGATGGGGGAGGGGGGGTAGGGGGAAAAGCACTTTGATGTTGCTCTGACTTTAATTTTCATTCCTGCTTTGACAAGCAACTTACCTGTTCTTTCTCAAAGAAGCCACTTTTCTTTTCTTTATTATCTTGTCTGCATTCTTCTTTCCTCTGCCTCTCCCGGGTTAACCTCGATAGGTTTCTTCGTAGAGTATTTCCAGATTTCTGGCACAACCCAGGAAAAGAAAAAAAGAGATGTAGTAGATTATCTCCACCACACAGTACAACCTCCAACTAATATGTGTCAATCCATGTCCAAAGAGAGGCAGGAGTAGATTATCTCCACCACACAGTACAACCTCCAACTAATATGTGTCAATCCATGTCCAAAGAGAGGCAGGAGTAGATTATCTCAACCATGCAGTACAACCTCCAACTACATGTATCAATCCATGTCAAGAGAGAGGCAGAAGTAGATTATCACCACGACTAGAATTTGAAATATTTCTAATCTTCACCATACACAATAGTACAAGGATATATGTATGCTTTTGAACTCCACAAGTATGCAGAAAAATAAATTAGGAAAGAAAAGACAAAAGTTGTTCAGCAATCAACTTCAGCCTCCCCAATGTCCACCCCCACCCCGCCCCCCTCAAAGGTTATTTTCCCTTTCTACAAACTAAGAAGAATTCTGGAAAAGTAGAAATACATCAGAAATGTCTCTTCAATTGAAAGCAACAATATGTGATTCATTTGACTATTGCTGTACCTGCATTCTGGATTTTGTAAGGATTCCTTTACTAGTGGATTCCCTTTTGACCTTTGATGACCTTTCTTGCTTCATATGCCTCCAATCTCTAGTCTTAGCATCGTCTGTGGCTTCCTCTAATAGATTCTGTATCAGAGTCACCTTCTCCTCTGAAAGATTTTCTGGATCTGTAATAAAAAAACGAAGGAAAGGTTGGAAAAAATATATGTACCCTACAGCTAAGTAAGAATTTGGCAACCTATTTATTGCCTCCCACCACCCTCCCTCCCACCAAAAAAATAAAAAAATAAAATATATAATAAAAGTCGTAAACTAAATACCAGAAGTCAATGTGTAACCTGTAAATTTAAAAAATGTCTGAAGGGAGTCACAAATGAAAAATACATTCTCCAAGAAATGAGATATAAGAGGGCATTACAAATTGAAAACACACCCCTACACTATACACAACCCATTTATTGCCTTCACACACCCTGAACCCTCACCCCCAAAAGAAAAAATATTATAAAAAAGAAATAGACACCAAAAGTCAATATGTAAGCTGTAAATGTAAATAATGTCTGAAGACTTTAGAGTCCAGTGGGCTATCAGCAGACACCACTGGTAGTTATGAATCTTCAAGTTACTCTAGCAATCCTTCAAACTTGTCTGTCATTGAGAGAGGGCAGCAAGCCTGTTCGGAGTGCAAAATGTCACACGACATATTACGGGAGAAGCATGAAGGCAAATAAGTGGGAAGAATTGTCTTTTGTAGATGTTGTGATGTGTGGTGAGAGAGTATGATCATATATATTTTCACCAAAACACTTTCCTCGCATTTGATTAATATTGCAACATTTTTCATTGGCCCACATAGGACAGATTCTTTGTTTGGGTGCTACCATTGTTTGGGTGCTACCATTGTTTTGCCTTCATTGTTCTCTCACATCTCTCTCTCTCTCTCCTGACGACGACCTTACCTATCGATAACACATAAGAGACGCCAGATATATCTCCATCTGTATCCAGTATCCTAGCAACTTCTAACCTCTCCCTTGGACCGAGCGTGTAACTTATCGTTGCTAGTAATTCTTCAACCGTCTCTTGCTTTTCTCTCTGAGATAAATTCTTCCTGAAGGAATTAAACATAGGATATGTTATCTTCCGATGTGAGAGCATTTATGAACTTGTCGTCTTCGCCTTCCATCACTGATATACGAACAACCACACAGGATTATCTGGGCTGAGCTGGTTTACACTAGTTTAGGGAAGCAATACGTCTGAATTTCCCCAAACATGTGGATATCCAAAATTTTGGTGCCCGGAATTTCTGATCGGTTTGGACAAAGTTATAACATATACATAAATAAATACATAAATACATATATATTAGTGTTTACACGGGTCCAAAAATCGGGAACCGGGTACCCGAGAGCCGTTACCCGTCGGGTATCCGGGTACCCGGAAAAAAATTATTTACCCTTGTGTGTCACGATCTTCAAGAAATTACATATTGGATGCTATAATAAATGAATTATATTCTCTACTGACAATGTTTTCATGTTCAAATAGGTAGGTGTAAGATAAGGTATAAAACCTTCTTCATTAATTTCTATTTGCTTTTGTTTCTTTCATTAACTTGTTAATAACTTCATATAATTAACATTACTACTAACATCGCACTGCCGCCGCTGCTTATGCTTGCTCTACACGTCTATTGGATCAGACCATAAAAATATCCAATTTAGCTCTTAAACAGTTGTTACTACTACTATCTATTATGCAGGCCCAAGGTTCGCATTAGCCACGAGATTGCGCGATTCGCGCAATTTGATCGCATTTGGAATAAACGATCCGTAAAAAGCCACTTGAGATTATTATTTTTTTAGTTATCCCGTCTATAATCCATAAACATCTCGTAAAATTCCTTGTTAGCTTTTCCTTCTATGAAATAAACGAATGAATAAATAATAATTTCTACCACATGGTTGCCTAACACCACACTAAGTCAATGAGAAATCTAGCCGGCTCAGCCTAACCATCTGTTTATCAGCTGAAATTGTGACGCAGTTATAAGAATTAAAAAATTATTTACCCTTGTGTGTCACGATCTTCAAGAAATTACATATTGGATGCTATAATAAATGAATTATATTCTCTACTGACAATGTTTTCATGTTCAAATAGGTAGGTGTAAGATAAGGTATAAAACCTTCATTAATTTCTATTTGCTTTTGTTTCTTTCATTAACTTGTTAATAACTTCATATAATTAACATTACTACTAACATCGCACTGCCGCCGCTGCTTATGCTTGCTCTACACGTCTATTGGATCAGACCATAAAAATATCCAATTTAGCTCTTAAACATTGCTCTTAAACACTTGAGATTAATATTTTTTAGTTATCCCGTCTATAATCCATAAACATCTCGTAAAATTCCTTGTTAGCTTTTCCTTCTATGAAATAAACGAATGAATAAATAATAATTTCTACCACATGGTCGCCTAACACCACACTAAGTCAATGAGAAATCTAGCCGGCTCAGCCTAACCATCTGTTTATCAGCTGAAATTGTGACGCAGTTATAAGATATCTATGGAATACTTTCGTTATTGCTGTTATCTTCGAACACATGGTAGCCTAACACCACACTAAGTCAATGGGAAATCTGCCTAACCATCGGTTTGCAATTTTTTTTTTTTTTAAATCACTTTGCGTAGGATTCGGGTAATAAATTAGGAACCGGGTAGTATCGCGTCGGGTGGTTACCTTCGTTATTGCTGTTATCATCGACCACATGGTAGCCTAACACCACACTAAGTCAATAGGAAATCTGCCTAACCGTCAGTTTGCCAATTTTTTTTTTTTTAAATCACACTTTGCGTAGGATTCGGGTTATAAATTAGGAACCGGGTAGTATCGCGTCGGGCGGGTACCCGGGTATCCGGATAACCCGTGCAAACACTAATATATATACATTTATATACAATAAATATACAATAAATATACAGGAAATACATATATATATGGTATACATAAATAAATACTCGCCAAGGCTGCAACAACCTGTAACCCTTTCTTTGAGATGAACTATGGTAAACCCTCCACTTGTGTCACAACAAATATTTCACAACCTACAAAATGTTTGTTAGCCAAGTGCTGGTTTCCATATGGGTAGGCCTTTACCCTACCATAGAAAATGGAATAAAGTCTGAGTATTATATTCTGCAGTTAATGTCTGCATAGTAACAGAAATGAGAAGAGTTCAAGACTAGTCTCTGTAACTGACACATGCATATTCATCTGGCATCGCTTCAAAGCTAGTAATTATCAATCAAACTACCAACAAAGCGGGCGATGCCTATCAATTAATAAAGCATGATAAAATGGATTAATACTTAATACCATTACTGTTAACAGTTTACATGCTAAATTCGTCATTCACATACTGTACTTGTGAGACTATTTCTCCCTTCAGATTCAAATCTTACATAAAATGTCCACATGAGGAACTTTAAAAAAAAAGTAAAAAAAAAAGCTTTCCAAAGGTTGATACCTACTGTATTGTCATGAAATATTTCACCGAGAGACGTGATACGTTAGGGATATTGCTGTTATACACATCATCACATTTGCAAATCACTTTATCGTCAGAGATAAATCATTCAAGAACACACACACGACTCAGTTTTTGCTGCTCAATACCCCCCAAGACTGGCTAAACTGTTATTGTAAAAAAAAAGACTCCTATGCTGGGACAAATTATCCTACTAGGATGTGATACTGATCTTAGTTTTTGTGATGGAATTTCGTAAAACACGAGGAAACAATATTATAAGTTTGGAAGTTTTCAGTAGCCAACCGAGATAGCTCTAGGACCTACCAAGCAACACCATGTAGTTTTCGCTTCCTTGAGGAAACATCGATAGGTACTTTTTCTTCTACGTGATCAACGCCGGTTGCTTCTTCCCTTAGAGGATTCTGGTTTTTAGGAACCAAGTCAGGTATTAGAGGCAAATCTTCTGTGAAAGGTAGGGGGACAAGAAGGGGGAAACAATATTATGTTATAAATCAGAAAAAGAGGAATAAACTTAAAGATTGGCTCATTTATCATATCAAGGAGCATGACATAGTCACTGAATGCAAAATCAATAGATACAAGCAAATCATGGGCTAAGAGCATATAGAGAGACTTAAGGCATAGCTACTGTTTGTGGTTTGCTAAGTTATAGTCTGTGATATGAACATATAAAATATGCTAAATTTGTACTGAATGGTGGGGGGGGGGGGGCTACAGTTAGGCTGAATTGATGGTGATAATACAGTAAGGCTCAATTGATGGTGATAATTTTAAGCTCAAGGCCTAATTAAATTATTGTTTAAATACTTAACTAATAACTCAACAGAAATAATTTCTGTCAAATTCATACAAACAGCATCGTTTTCTAAGGTAGCTTAAATCGTGTGAATACTTGCGCACAAAGAAACGTCTCATGCTGGTAATCTGACCTACTTTAGAATGAGGTGTAACGGAAGTGTAAGGCACCACCATCGATCCCAGAAAATTCATACATAGCTTGCTACCGTCTGTAATAAGACACTAGTGTACAGTCAGTACATACAGCTACGGTCTATACCCACACCACAGTGTTGTACATAGCAGAGATGGACATCTCAGGTCTAGATAAAAGATAACAAGGTATCACTTTTCATTACTGCATTTTGTAGCGACAAGAAGAAAACTTCACTTGCAGGCAACGGAAAGTTAACTTTTTCAGAGCGCGGCACGCGGTTTTGGTTTTATTGCCATACACAGTGTAAGTGAATATTACGGCTTAGCTTAATTGATAGAATTATTCTGCACCTTCATATCAAAAGCCACATCCATAAAAGAACATATGTATGACAAACAATTTAACGTTATCAGTCTCCCAGTATGATTACATTATTCAAATAGTTTTCTCTCTCACTTAAGTCGCATTGGAAACAGAGTGTGCAACTTTATGAAAACACTAAGTGCGGCCCAAACAGTGAGGGGGTATGGTTATCCTCCAGCCAGGGCATTTGGCCCAAACAGTTGGAAATAAGTTCTCTCTCACTTAAGTCGCATTGGAAACAGAGTGCAACTTTATGAAAACACTAAGTGTGGCCCAAACAGTGAGGGGGGTATGGTTAACCTCCAGCCAGGGCATTGAGCATGCAAAATTAATGTTTGCAGCTCACGTTGCAGCCCCCAAATGAAAAATTCAAAGAGAGTGGACCCTTCCCCAATTCCTGAATGCACCCCTGATTACCAATATTGTACACACACCGGCAAGTAGATGATGCTCCGGTAATAGGCTCATAAAAGTACTGTGCAGGTAGTCGCTGTCATCGCTACCGTAGATTATATCGGGAGACCTCGTTGGTGACTGGACCTCGTAGTACAGTCCCCCTTCTGATGAGATTGTCTCCTCGAGGGTGCAAGAAGAGTACGCTACTTCCTCGATATCATCGTCATCATCATCATCGTCTTCATCTTCTAGGAGTCCATGGAGACAACCATCTTGAAATCTGCGGGCAGTGAGTACACAAATTACATCATGACGTTTCAATCCAGAATGCTTCTCTTAGTTGGCCTGACGTTTCGATCCTAGCAGGATCTTCTTCAAAGGCTAAATGACAAGTAACAGAGGCTAAATGACAAGTAACAGTATTACAGAAGGGACAAAAACACGCACAGAATTCAGACAGGTTAATGAGCATGGTGAACACAAAGAGATAGATGTAAGGGGATTAGTAGACAAGGGATGGAGAGAAGAAAGCAACAGGGGAAGAGGAGATCAACAGTGGAGGGACAAAGAGAGGATTCTGAAAGTGATTTGCATAGTTAGTCATCGCATAATGAGCCGCTAGTCTAGGCCGACTCACCCGCTGCGTGCAAATATCAACTAGACCATACAGATGATGGACAATGTCTTTTGTGTGGGCTTCTGCTAGGCAGCATCATAAATATATAATCTCAATTCAATTTCTTTATTCCAGTATAAATTAATAATGTGACACGTAATAATGTAAAGACGTAAAAAGTACAATCATGAAAGCATGAACAAATAAGAAATAAGATGGAGGAGTAGAAATTTAGAAGGTTGAAAGATTAAAAGGATTAGTTGCTCCAATGTTTGTTTTGGGTGGTGGCAGGTATGCATGAACATATATATATCAATGTCCTGAAATTCTTGGTTCATTCACATACCGACACAGTGCTGAATGTTTGTAAAAGGATAACAATCGATCAAAGATCATATTATTTCCAAAGTAGGTGAAACAATGTTGGTGTTATTTTTCTTTCTGACACCAATGTGTGAAAACTTGCGCAAGTCTAGAACATACAAAATCGCAGAATTGTAAGAAAAAAAACGCAGCGGTGAGATGAAAGAAAGAAAATCTGTGTTTTGGCGGAAAAGCTCACATCTGCTAACCTTTTAACATCACAAAACACTACAGAGCATTGACCACCACCTGTCATTGGAAAACTTGTAACACGCTGTGCCTTTAACATGTAACAAGAGGGCCAAAACAGTCTTGTTTTCCCACTGAGCTATCATTCTAAACTTTGGATATAAAAGTGAGTTTCTTTTTTCTTCCTTTTATTAAAACTATTTTGTCAGCAAATAATGAATGACATCCACATATTGCAGCATGTGGTTGTCTCACTAATTACTTGCTGATTAATTAATATTGCACCAATTCAAAGTTGGTAGCTATTGGTGAAACTACAAACAAAGCGGATGGTGCTACTTAATCTAGCGATCTTAACGCCCCATTACATTCAAATCGCTTACAAAACAATACCCATTTGCTATATGGTAATTATTTTCTCGTTATCATGACGATGTACTTTACCCCAAACTTTGGCCCATTTGCGAATGAAGCATTCTAGATTCCAATATTTTATAGTCTTGAACAGAACAATAAAGATCAAACACTGTATTTGGGTTCGAATTTTTCAATCACTCTAAGTCTGCAACTTTGCAAAACAGCCAAATTTTTGGGGGAAGAAAATACATCTTCATGATTATGTGATTAATAATTTATGACTCCACAATGAGGCTTTAAATCTGGATATTCCAAACGAAGGCGATTCATTCATCTTGATGATAAAAATACTCCCTGCGTTTAGTTGGAAACCCCATCTCACTACTGTTACCTGTATTGTCAAACACGCAGCAAACTGTGTTCGCACAAAGTTCATTACAATGGTGGTGGGTGTTGTTCTGTTACTTAAGTAATAGGCAAAACAAATACCTGCATTAAATTAAAACAATTAATTAAAAAGCAGTCACTATTCACCACTCTGGTTAAAATCACAAAAGTGAGGGACTATCACAGCCACGCTTTTTGGTCACTTCGCCCAACAGCCATATTGCCCAACTAGCATGGTCATTTCGCCCAACCGGCATGGTCATTTCGCCCAACCTTGTTGGTCATTTCAACCAACTATTTTTTTACTCATATTCAATCAGAATAATAACACTTTTTCTATTTCACTAGTTCAATTTGATTTATTTTGACCTTGGTCAAGCATTTATCAAGTCCGCCAGGCGTTTATCAAGGGTATTGTTCACAGCAGTTAGATGTAAATCTAGTTCTACATAGTGTTAATCTAATGTACTTATATACAAACAAAGGGGAATTGGTCTCCATAAAAACCTATCAAACCTAACCCCTAAAACACTGATCCATCCTACCGACTGTAACCACAACTTCAAGTGTCCTTAATATTCGGTACGTATCCTGTAACGTTAACAATTCCTGAACGTTTTCTTATTGAATTGACCAAACCAATAGAAGTATCCCCGTCCGTTACATTGAAGTATAATATTTAATCAATGTTGGTAGAATAACCAGCAAGGTTGGGAGAAATGACCATGCTGGTTGGGGGAAATGACCAACAAGTTTGGATGAAATGGTAAGGTTGGTCGAAATGGCAGTTGGGCTAAGTGACCAGCTTCCACAGCCACTGTACCCATTTTCTGCAAGTACTTAAGTTAAGGTAACTTTGGATTGATAAATGGTGAGACTTTTTTTTACATCAGGGTGGTAACAGAATACAGTACCTTTCATAGTATAACATATTAGAAAATTCCCCAGCCGCCAACATGCTCAATTTTTCTCCAGAGGGCAAATGTTCTACTGCTGACCAGTCACTGTTGGGACACAAAAGAATGATAAAAAGCATTGAAATAATCTAGTAATTAAATCATTTTTTCCCCACAAACCAAAAAAAAGGAAAGAAATATGAAGAGAAACGATGTTCTTATTGTAAAAAATGGATCTGTATTATCAAGCTCAAGCTAGAATCATGAATCTTTGTGCAACACACCATTCTATTGCCATTTTGGTTGACTCGCTTTGATGCAAACCCTCAAGTGTTTTACATCTAGGCCTATGCCCTAGTTCTGCATTTTATTTAATAAATCCTCAGTCTTACGTTAGGTAAGTTAACAATTTTGGGGAAGGATAAGATCGGGGCTAGACCTAATTTACAACATACTACCAACCCTTTTTCATTCCCCAGTGAATGAGGTCGCCAGGAGGAAAATCCATAAGCGTACGGGACCATTTCAGTTTGGGGGGGCAGAACTTTTTGTGCCCGAAAGTTCACGTGACACTATCTAAGCGGAGCGCCACCATCGGTTGGCGCGTAGCGTA
>JAIPMN010041030.1:0-13762 GCA_020650975.1 Apostichopus californicus
CAAACGCCTACAGTGGAATTACGATCTTCCTTACCGGTTTCGAACCTCTGGACATACAATCAGCGTCCATAGCCTAGTGGTTAGGGTGTCCGCGTACAGAGCGGGAGGCGTGGTTCGAATCCCGGTGGAGGCTGAAAGTTTTTTCACTGTTCTTGATTTTCCAACTCATTACGATTTTCATTTATATATATATATATATATACATATATATATATACATATATATATATAGTATATATTTGTTACCTCATTACCTGGAACAATTTCGAGTTTCCATAAAATGTGTTGACATGAAAAGATTTCTGCGCTTGGATGTTCTCCAGATTGACCTCTGCGAACCAGTGCCCTATTGATGAAACGTTGACGATGCGGCTGTTTGGGCCACTTCGTTTGATGAGAGGCAACAGATGCAGAGTCAAGAGGAAATGAGAAAGGTAGTTCACCTGGAAGTGTTTCTCAAAACCATCTGCCGTCAGCTCTGAAGAGAAAAGAAACAATTACTGATTGAAAAAATAAAAATATAGAAAATGACAGCAGCAAAACCAAAACAGGAACGATAGGAAATCCCCTCCTAGCTTCTCACTTTGCTGGAAATGTGAATTGGAAATTTACTTTAAATGATTAAGAATGCATGAGTTTAGGCAGATGTTGATTAGTTATACAGTAGTCTCGACAGGAAAGGAAGTTGAATACCGATATAATTTTGCACACAGTTTTCATCATACTGTCATTCCTTTTCGAAGTATGCTCAATGTCTCACACATTCAAATCAATACTATGATGCCCCTCCTTATAATCCAATGTAAGTATATGTTCCTTTATTTTATTCTCAGTGGTGGCAGCAGCAATTATATGGATACTTGTGTGATAAAACTCATAAAAGGCAGTGAAAAGCAGTCATGATGCAAACAGTATGTAGGCAGACTGTTGAAATAATAACGAATAATTCAAATTACATAAGGTCAAAGGTCAAACTCTTACCTTTGTCTATTACAATGAATCCAGCAGCATTACATCATGAATTAATTTATGGCAGATGTAATGTTAGCATACCACGTGACAGCAGCAACTATGGATAAGAGTGATACATAGTAATGGATGGCAGATATGCTGTAGGCACAATACCGACAATACTCACACAGACTAATGAAAGTTACAGGTTTACATTCTTGCCCCCTCACACAACATTATAAATTAAGCCCTGATGATTGGTAACTTGTCATACCCACACACCAAAGTATGTACAATCCAAACAATCCCTCCTGGGACACTACACTGCACCACATCTCTGTGTCCCCTGCGGGACTTCCGATAGGGTGCAGCCACAAACTGGTGCATGCAACTATATTTACAAGTTACCTCGCAAGTCCCCATTTATACACCTGGGTGAAGTGAGAGGCAATGAAGATAAAGTGCCTTGCCCAAGGACACAACATAATGATCTGGTCAGGACTCAAACCTGCACACCTTAGATCACAAGTCCACTGCCTTAACCACTTGATCACAACGCTCTCACTAAATGGCAGGGTAAAAGGTCAAACTCTTACCTTTGTCTGCGACAAAGACTCCAGCGTTGCAAATGAGGACGTGAAGAGGAAGTCCGGTCTCCTTGTACTGCTTTACAAAGTCGATCACTGACTTTAAAGACGATAAATCCAGATGCATGTACTGAACAATTATAGAGGGCGCTGCTACCTCATCCGTCTTATCTACCTGTATCAAATAATAAAACTTGTCGTGTACTTGTCACCTCTTCCAAGAAATCCCACTCAGTTTCTCCATTATGCATGAATAGAGGGGGTGGGAATGGCCCAGAGAGAATATGGGATGAAAAATGATAATTATCATTTCTCATTTTTGTAATTTACGTCAGGAATAATAAGACTTCATATCTACATATTTCTTTTTGTGGGCCCAACCTGGCTCTAAACCACACAGCTTTTCATCAAGCAAAATGCAGTTACAGTACCTGTTTTTGGTCAAACTCTTCTTGTATTTCTTTTTTCATTTTCTCAATGGCCTGCAAGAAAATAATAATAACAATGAGGGAGCTGAAAAGTTTCTAGCTTTAAAAATTGTACAATCCTGGAAATGAAGTCTACTCAGTAAACTCAGAAAATAGGTCAGATAACCGGCATTAGACGTTTCTTTTTGCACGAGTCTTCACACCCTTTAAATATAGTTGTCCATCCATGACGTTTTGTTAAATGTTTGACTGGTACTTAACAGATAAAGATTTAGGATTTGCAAACAGCTCTCATATGCATGATCCCTCCAACACCAAACATTACAATTGATTATTATTACTGTTTTGTGGACTATAATGAAGGTTAAACGATATGTAGACTACTCAAAACTCAACAGTGGGTACTCTCTCACCCTCGTAGAATGACCCTTAAAACTAAAGTTAGATTTTTTTTATCTGTGGTCAAGTTACAGTTTAACTGGAGTAAGTACTTTGTGAAATAATACATGGTCTCCTTAATGCCAAAGTTTTGTTTGACATTAAAGGGTGTGAAGACTCGCGCAAAAAGAAACATCTAATGCCGGTAATCTGACCTAGTTTCAAATGAGGTGTAACAGAAGTGTTAGACAACACCATCGATCCCAGAAAATACACACACAGCTTGCTACCGTCGGTAGTTAGACACTAGTGTACAGTCAGTACATGGCAGCTGCGGTTTTTACCCACAGCACAGTATACAAACGATACAGCGATGGACATCTCAGGTCCAGCTAAAGATAACAAGGTATCACGTTTCATTACTGTCTGCATTTTGTAGCGACACGTACAAAAAGTCATTTGCAAGCAACAGAAAGTTAACTTTTTCAGATGGCCACACGCGGTTTGGGGCGAGTGAAATAACACATGGTCTCCTTAATGCCAAAGTTTTGTTTGACATTAAAGGGTGTGAAGACTCGCGCAAAAAGAAACGTCTAATGCCGGTAATCTGACCTAGTTTCGAATGAGGTGTAACAGAAGTGTTAGACAACACCATCGATCCCAGAAAATACACACACAGCTTGCTACCGTCGGTAATTAGACACTAGTGTACAGTCAATACATGGCAGCTGCGGTTTTTACCCACAGCACAGTATACAAACGATACAGCGATGGACATCTCAGGTCCAGCTAAAGATAACAAGGTATCACGTTTCATTACTGTCTGCATTTTGTAGCGACACGAACAAAAAGTCATTTGCAAGCAACAGAAAGTTAACTTTTTCAGATGGCCACACGCGGTTTGGGGCGAGTCTTCAATGCCTTTAAGAAGACCTTTCATTATCCTGAATGATTCTCACCAAATGATGACTCACAGTTGTACAGTACCTCATTGGTGCATGAAGGCCATGGTAGGCTACTGTTTAGCATACCATGGGTCTTTTATAAACATATCCAGACAATTGGAGTGGTAGTTGTTACAAGATTTTATGATGTTTTTACTTTGAAAGTTAATATGGATTAATAGGTTACAGCTTCTGTAGTATCGGTATGTTACTTTATACTGTACATAAATAAATGCAGCATGTATAGTTTTGATCCACAACATGTACTTTTCTACCCATTCATTACCTCTTTTGCTTTATCTTCAGATCTGCAGGCAATGATCACACTGCCTCCACATCTGGCAATCCCTTTGGCACTCTCATATCCAATGCCTGATGAAAGAATATGCATAAAAACAAAATGAGGTTAATTCAGTCACTTAGGCCAAGTCCTGGCTAAGTAAAAGTAAAACATATTCTACAGTTAGGGCATGTTGCCAATGAGAGTGCTTTCTTAAGAACAGGGAAACACCAACTATTTGCAGCTAGTGGCCTTGGCATGTTCTCAGCAGAATTTTCGGGAAGTGGAAAGGGAGAAAAAAGAGGGAAGGGATCATGACATGTAGTAGGCCAACATTTAATTACAAAAGCCCTGTGATTTGGCCAAAGTTAGGCTACAGTAGGCCCTAGCCTAGCTAACTTAACTTTATAATTATAGTGGAGGAAAACGTTCCAAGTGTTTTGGAGCATGCGTTGACCATACATTTTATATCTGGCCTACGCCAAGCTATATACCTGTATTCGCTCCAGTGATAAGAAATGTCCTATCTTTTGACAGAGTTACATCAGGGGCTGAGACGCTTCCACCCATTCTGACACACAGGTTATCACGGGTACCTTTTTGCGTAAGATCGAGGTTAATTAAGAGCGCTGTCTTTGCATATCGCAAAAGTAGTACTCGAAATGTATTTCTACTATCATACAACGAGTTTAATAAACTCGTTGCTATCATATGCAAACAGATGCATACCACAGAAATACATACCACAGTGGCCGTAAATGACTGTGAGGTTTCATAATTACGTGGTTTAATTTATTTATTTTAATTTTTAAGCTTACACAAATCCAACAATCATATTTGGCTTATATCATAGATATCTTAATGAAGACTAGCTTCCTCAAACAGTGTACAGCTTGCTCGTTTGTTGTCCCTATAGAATATGACAACTGTTTACGTTCTGTTGGTCAGATCTTTTCATATTTTAAATGTAAACACTGAAATTTATACTACCATCCTGAAAACAGCAAACCCATCCCCATCACTAAAATATCAACATTTTATAGTAAATAGTGAATGGAAACCATTAATAGCGTAAGAGTGAAGCACAAGGGAAGCGCGCGCAACCGAAGCGCAAGTGTAGGCTATATAGTTTGTCGGGTGGCTAAGCGGTTCCCAGACTTGAAAATATTGGCGATCTCGATGACGATTTCAGCGTACTTTTCGACTTGCTATTAAATGATGAAGTTAGAAGTCTTCAAAGTCATTGCATCTATATAGTTGTTTCATATATGATCATTGGTTTATATTTATAACGGATATTTTGGTCGGGTTGTGGGGAAAACCTTGCCGTTTGGCAAGAAACTCAAGTGGCGCAGTGGGGGAATATACTGTATAGTTGTCGGAAAATCGTGTGTTACATCTCTTTTGCATGTGGTTGATGATCCATCTATTCAGGCTGTTAGCCTAGATCTCAATGATCCACAAGCTTGTCACAAAATGACTATAGAGTACATATGGTTCAGGCCGAATGTAAAATGTACACTGACAGATATGATTAAACACAGTGATATCTTAACATATTTATATGAACATTTCTGCCAATCATAATTTTTCGAATTTGAAATGTACATCTGGGAATTTTGACGCGATATTACGAAATTAATTAAACTTATCTGGGATTTCGGTCAAAATGTTGACATCTTTTCAAGATATCTGGAAGTTTTATCTCGAAAATTCTTAACGAATTCTCAAACTTTATTAGATAATGTAATGATGACCAGACGTTATGTGCCATTATTAATGATTTACTTCCAAGAAATGTCTAAAAGTTTATGCAAGAAAATAAAGATACATTGTCCTGTGAGGAACACCGTAGTATCTACAATATCAGCACTAGCATATTCCAGACTTTGAAAATGGTCAATTTTGAAGTATTTAGACAGCTGCATTTGTGCTGTACGTATTGGTAGACACGTGGGTTCGGGCATATGTACTGCAGTACAGTATTGTCATTGCATTACACATATGGTAATTCATCAGCTGTGCAAAAAGGTTGGTTGTTCTTGTTGTGCATAGGTCTCAGCCTAGGTTAGAAGTTGAGGAATCTCAAGGTAATGGAAAGAGACATGGAAAGAATGTATCTAACGGTATTAATGTAACGGTACGTATATAGCGGTATGTTCATAGCGGTATGTAATGAATAAAGAGCCGGATAGTTACGTTATCATTTAAGGTTATTTCGCTATATATATTGAAGGTAAGAAAAGGATAAATCGTTGATAGGCCTGAAGTCAGTCAGTTTAGCCTCACGTCATACTGGCTCTCCCAAATACAAAGTTATAACTAACATATATACATTTCTGTGTAGCAGCCGATAGGAGCCCCTAGCTGATGTAGCCTAGGCCTAGGGTGTTGTTAACGTTTGTCCAACCGTTGGGACTGCCTACCTTAAATTTGTTTTGCTGCTTCTAACAATGTTACAATTTACATGTGGCTGCATTGGGCCTTACTATTTGTTATCTCTTCATTTTTCATCATTTCAATATTCAATTTATTTAGATCAAGAAAAAGGTGAACTGGAATGATTCTAATATCCCACATCTATATAGTATTCTAATCTAACTCAGCAATATATTGTCCAGAATGAGTTGTCCGTAGATGCTCTTCTGGTAGACGCAGATGTGTAACATTTATACCCTACCGGTATGTTAGATTTATGCACAGCTTTCCCAATGTGATGTTAAGAAACATTATTTTAATCATTCTTAAAGTGATTGCTAAATTAATTCCCTGCTAAACAGATCCAACTGTTGTGTACTAAATATTCCTACAGTAAGGCAGTGAGCATGAAAGTTTTAAACTTGCATCCGGATATTTTTCAAAAAGTATCAGGCTTATTTTGCATTTTCATTATCTGTGATTTGTTGCTGCTGTGCTGAGCTTCTACCATGATTTAATTGCAATCTACAGGTACATAGTTAACTGCTAGTGAAGATTAAAAGCTTGTTGGCGGTATGCTGCATGTATGCTATGTAATTTAGTGCGTAATTAAACCCTTTTACAGCTGTCTGATGATTTGAAACTTGATTTTTTAAATTTTTTTATGGAGAGCCTGTTTTATGTAAATAATGATATTTTATGACGATAATGAAATTTCTCGGTGGGAGGTTTTTGGAGCATGCAGGCAATGGACGCAAATCTAAAACTTTCATTCTGATGGCCTAATTTTATCATAAAGTACATGGTAATCCTTGCAATACTTGTAATATATGCACTTTACAGTTGTTTTAGCAATAAATACAGTATATGCTCATTGAAAATATTTTTTTTTGGTTCACGCATGTCACATCTGAAGTGGTTTTATGACAATTAACACTATGAGAACATGTAGAGCGTGATACAGTACAACAGCAAGGATTGGCCTTTCAATAGTGTACACAAAGAGTACAATGAAATGAAACTCAGTCTATCCAATATAATTTTTCTTGCATTTTAAAACAAAGAAATATCTTGTATCTGACCAGTATGGCATAGCACAATGCTATCAAAGAAGGCAAAAAAGAAGAAAGACAAAGAGGAGAAAATTGCTGAAAAAATGCAGTGATATATATCATACATGTGTAGAGCCGGTTCTGTATACAGATCTGTTTCACTTCAATAATAATAATAATATTGAGGATTTATACAGTGCATACATATCCACCCATAGCGGTGCTCAAGGCGCATCACAATATTACCCTGGTCAACGATAACCTGTCAAACATAGAGACAATCCCTCCACATGGCAGCAGCTAAACTGCGCCCAGCTGACAGTTTTATCTCACAGGTCCCCATTTATACACCTGGGTGAAGAGAAGCAATGGAGATAAAATGCCTTGCCCAAGGACACAACACAAGTGATCTGGCCAAGACGCGAACCTGTAATCCTTAGATCACAAGTCCACTGCCTTAACCGCTTGACCACAACGCTCTCTTCAGTGCTGTAATTTTGAGTATACAGCTTCATACACTTCAAATACTACTAACAAAGTGTGAAGACTGAATTATTTACCAGAAACTTCCAAATAATGTGTGTATAAAGTTACCTGCATGGTCTGCAGGGTTTGTTGTGCCACTGAATGTGCAGACTTGATATCAATGGAACTTATCAAGGTTCTATGTGTGTATGTGTGCGTTTGTTTTGTATTCTGACCGAGGACTTGAAAAATAGAATTTCAGGTCCTCGGTTGTGATTTCTAAAGAATCACCACGTCCTCGGAAGAATTCTATTGTATGGGGTATTGTTAAGGTTAAGGTAAGTGGATTTGAACAATGGAAGATACAATGGGGTCCTCGGTCTGAATGTAATACAAACATGTGTGTGTTTGTCTGTGTGTTTATAGTCGTACAGGTCTGTGTATCTGTGTGTGTTCGTCTGTGTGTTTATAGTAGTACAGGTCTGTGTATCTGTTTGTAACACAGATTATTTACATTACTACTCAGCAGGAATTGTGTAATGCATTCATGTATGTTGATCTGTTTGCACAATGAATTTTTTTTAACACCATATAATATCAGCATTATTTGTTTAAACTATGATATCAGGATTGATCCATTGTCTTGTCTTGGTTTAAATAAACTGTTATGATCTAACAATAGGCCATAAATTTGTCAGAATGACCAATTAGGTTTCAATGTGAACATATACCACTGTAAACAGACTATATTATAAAGTACATATCAGCACCATTGTCTAGTCTGAATGTGTTTGTTTCCAGTGATCTGTTAATTGGAAATCATTGTTGGTTTGGTCAGACTGTCTTATTGTTCTCAAGTCTTGTCAGGTCCATAGTTCAGGATAAATTAAATATTAATACGGTTAATCAGCAGATGATTGTTTCTCTACATATATCTCTACAGTACTTACAACAGTGAGACTGATATCATTTAGGTATCTTACAAGAATGAAAAATTATTTTATAGCAGAATTTTGCGTTTGGTCGACGTTTTCTACTTTTTTGACATGTCCATCGAGTTTTTTACATATATCAATTACAAAACAGCCAACTAAGATATTAGCCAAGTTTTTCCCTGCCAACAACGTTAATTGGCGAGGAATTAAGGATATATGCAGATAACGAGAAGAGTGTCCACGACAAATTCCACATTTAAAACTAAACGCATACAGTTCCCCCAAACCCACTAGTTTGAATTCAACCAATCAGAGATGCAGGTTTAGGATGAGCCGTTGCTAAAAATAGATTCAAGACTTTGCGTTGGTACAACCATATATATAAAAATATAGAAAAACAAAGTTGAAAGTTGCAAATTTTTCGACTTTTATGCCACCATTTGAAGTAAGATTTAAATAGATAAGCTAGTTATGTATGTCGTTATGGCATAGTGGAGTCAGTGAGGTTGAGAAAAATCATTGAAAAGGATGCAAAATGCTGCTTTAATTGTGACTAAGCAACGTGCAAAACCCATCCATTTCACCTGTCATGTATCAGAGCAGTACAGTACATGGCACAGCCTTGCTATCTGTCGTATACAGTATATATACTTTGCATTTCAAAGCTGTATCAACACCAAACTCCAATGTATACAGAATAGTTGATCTCTGTTTAAATTGGTATCACCGTTGTCTCTCTTGTTGTTTTATTTAGATTTGAAGATAACGTCAGTACTGCACCTTCCTTCGGAGTGTTGTTAATATCTACGTGATTGAGACGTTAAATAATTAACAAAAGACACTTATGAGAGGTTCCTGACAGGGTACAGAGGAATGCCAAGATGAGTGAAATAAGGTAAATTTGATCTAGACCCACATCCCAACCCATCAAATTCCATCTCTTTTCCTGCTCCCAAGCTCCTCTCACTCCACCCCCCCCCCCACCCTCACAATAAGAAATGAGAAATGTTTATATTGGAACAATCAAAATGAAGAAATAATCAATCAGTGATGGTATTTATCATTAATATTGTTGTGAATTCAATGTTAGGTTTAATTCTTAGTGGCTACAGCACTGTAGCTGACGTGTACCGTACCTGTTCTGTACATTACGCTGTCCGATACTATATAATAATGTAAAGAGAGAATATGTACAACATGACAACACAAAGTACTGTATGTCTCAAGTAAACAAGTATATTTGGTTGAAATGTTGATTGTTTATTCTTCAAAGAATGATTGTATAAGCAGCAAGTAGCAATTTCATGTGTACAGCTGATACTTTATTGCACAAGACACTGGCTATGCACTTTGGCCTATGAACTGCATAGCAATAAAATAAGTGTTAAGTAACATGTTTAGTTGCCTTTCAGTTTGTATATATACACATATAAATGTGTTAACTTGCTGATCTTATCTACTATCTAAATAAATAATGTTACATTCATATATATATATATATAGTAAATATAGCTAAAGGTTAGTCTAAATTGCAATAATAATTGATGTTTCTTTTCCAGCTTACCATCCAAGGTTATAAATGGGGCAGTTGCTGGCATTGCAGGAGTCACCTGTGTGTTTCCTATTGATCTGGTCAAAACGAGGCTGCAGAATCAACAGATCATTGATGGCAAACCCATGTACAAGAACATGTGAGTGTAGTAGGACATTTTTAAAGGAAAAACCTCCATTCCTAGAATATCAAATCATTTTGTTTTTGGTCTGTATCAATGAATTACAGATTTTAAGTTGCAAACATATAATGACACTGGGCTCCAGTTTCAATGAGAAGTGGTGAGTTACAAGACCCAAGTATTATGTTAAAATGTTTAATATTTGGAGTAAACTCTAGTTTTTTCCTTCAGATTGGACTTGTTTGGTAATGTCTGATAATCTTCCCAGGGCTGTATATTTTGGGGGAAAACAAATTATTTTCAAAATGCTCATGAATTGCAGATGGTCGGGCAAAAAAACTGGAAAATGTTGTTGTACTGTAATTGTAAAATGCATGAATTTGATCAGGATAAATTGAGTTGTCACATATAATGTTATGTGTTGTCGACCATGTATTTTATGTCTAATCACGATTTCTGCTTGCATAAGGGTTCCTTCCCTTTATGGGTTGCACATTGAAAAGATGCTGTGACTTAAATGATATGGCACCCCCAGCAAATTAAAGTTTTCTAGGGATCCCAACCAATTCAGAGATGGAAAGCTTCATTTTAAGGCATAGTATTTGTAGATAATGCTTTGAAATAAAGTCAGTCACATTTTTGTGGTCTTTCAGGAAGTAAGAACAATAGTAAAATAGATCAAATATGTAAACAGTGATCCAGGATAGGATTTGAACTTTTAACCTTTAATTAGTCAGGTGTTGTTTAAAGCTTTTGTTCCAAAGTAACATTTCCTGTTTGGCAAGAGTGAGAGAGAATGTAACTTGAAAACTGTGACCCTGTAGAGGAAGGAATGAAGATAAGGTATCTTTTTATTTGTCAGGAAGTTAGCCTGTCGGACACATGTGATGTGTGTGTACATTGCACACTGTGTAAATCAGCTGCTCGTTTCTCCCATTGTGCTGCCAATGTGATCAGTTTTTGTTTTGTTCAATAATTTAGTTACAAATTCAGACTTTTGTTTCTGTACCTTTGTCCACATAAAGTGACATGTTGGGTAGGAGATGTGGTGCTAAAACATATCGAAATAATTATTTGTTTGTCCAAATTTAAAAAAAAAGTAAAAAATTGACTGTTAACACAAAATAATACTGTGATGTGTTATAAACTGATGGGCATCCTTTAAAGGGTCTTGCCCAGTAGCTTTTACCAGGTAAGGGTAGCTTTTATGAGGCAAGGGTGGCTTTTACGAGGTACGGTAAGGGTAGCTTTTACGAGGGAATTATACATTTCCGGTACACTGCAGTTTATCAAAAGTTTTATAGACTGTACTCAACCAGACAACCTTTGAGATTGTAATGATACAAGGAGAACATTTGACACCAGTCCTTCTATTCTTACTCAGATTTTGTCGGACACAAATTTACTTTGCTTGACCGTTATGACTGCCCTTTGACATTCTGTTTCCATATCCTTGTTTCCAGACTCGACTGCTTTATAAAAACTGCAAGGTCCGAAGGTTTCTTTGGTTTATATAAAGGTTTGTGTGAAGGTTTAATATTTCAAGTTTCCGCGGCTGAAAGTACTCATTTCCGATTTATTTATCAATTGTTACCTCGCTAGGGCGATGATAATTCAGGAAAACAAGAAACAAGAGGAGTGATTTGGTTTCAAATATAACCGCATGACTTTGGAAACACTTCCAGGAAAACTTCAATATAGGCAAAGTAAATGCAAATAGCTGCTTTAAAGAATGGGGATAGAATTATTCAAGTTAGTCAATTTCATGTGTTTAATTTTTGTTGTTTCTCTACAAGCATGTAGAATTTGTAATTTTCAAGAAACATATTTTTAATTTGTTTTATTATTTTTTTTCATGTTTCCTGGTAGGTTATGGAGTTAACGTTACACTAATCACTCCTGAGAAAGCTCTCAAATTAGTCGGAAACGACTTTTTCCGATACATGCTTCGTACCGATGGGTGAGTAAAATACCTTACATGGCTCAATTTTGATGTTCCCCCCTCCCTCCCTCCCTCCCTCTCCCCCGCCCAGCCCTCCCCCCTCCATCCCTCGGGGAAACTATGCTACAAGTATCAGTAGTTGCATAGATATCAAATTTTATCTGAATTCCAAAATATTTCTAAGGCCTAGTTACACAGCTCACCTTAACTTAAGCCCATGTGATAGTCTAGACATATTCATTTATAAGGTATAAAGATGTCTAGGAATACAATTTGAAAGATGCTAAAAGTTTTGAAACCTAATTGGATGACAACCTTACCTTAGTTGTCTCTTTCACATCATATTTGCTTTAATTATTTATAGTTTTCTTCATTCTTTCTGCAGTAAACTACCTTTCTATCGAGAGCTACTTGCGGGTGCAGGAGCTGGACTTTGTCAAGTTATTGCCACTACTCCTATGGAATTACTCAAAATTCAACTTCAGGATGCTGGTAGGAAAGGTACATAAAGACTGCCCTCAATTCTCATGTTTATCAATCCTTGATTATGGTACATAATATATACCATAGGGTATGATTTGATTGTACGCTATTGTGATGCGACGTGAAATCACATCACACAGCATCACGTACATTCACATCACATATGATGTGCTTCCATGAAATATTAATTTCATTATGAATCTTAAATGTATTATAAGTGGTTGGTTTCGTAAACAGATTTTTCTTAGATTCAACATTTCATGAATTTCTGCTGGTGAGCTGTCCCAAAACTGGCATTTGCTGCCCTCAGTCTTCCTCAGGCTTCACAATTATAGTCTTAGGCTGATATCACATTGGCAGATTTATGATTTTATGAAAGAGAGGTGTGGCCCTGGGTGTGATTCAATCCAACTCCCCTTAAAGGTATCTTGGGATATCTTTCCACCCCCCCCCTCCCCCCTTCAAAAACTATCAAATCAATTTTAAACCTCTGTAGGAGATTCTGAGGCACATTTTGGACACATGTTATTTATACAATTGTATCTAGGTCTAAATGGAAGGTTCTTTTCAATAATTATCTTTGAATATTTGTGTCTGGTTGAAAAGGGGGAGTTCCCCTTCTCTGAAAACTTCCTACCAGGTGGATATTGTCAAATTATGACCAAAGTAGACAATTTCTACAATCATTCATGTTGCAATATTATTGCTCCAAGATATCCTTGTAAATACAAACTGTTTCATGCTTTTTCTTTCAGTTCACAAGAAAACACAGCTGACAGCGGGAGGTGTGGAAGCGGCCGTGAGTGGAGTCGTCAAAGGGGCCGCTTCTGGCTCGTTAACAGCGATGGACTTAACAAGGGACCTGATCAGGACCAGAGGCTTTTTTGGATTGTATAAAGGATTAGGAGCAACCTTAGCGAGAGATATCCCATTCTCAGTCATCTATTTTCCTTTGTTTGCACATATAAATGCACTTGTAAGTTTATACATTTTGTTTCATTGCCAGCAGGGGTGGGGGTGGGGTGGGCAGGGAAGAGGGGTCAGAAGGGGTGGTGTTGTCTACAATTTATTTTAGCTAGAGATATCCCATTCTCAGTCATCTATTTTCTTTGTTTGCACATATAAATGCACTTGTAAGTTTATACATTTTGTTTTATTGCCAGCAGGGGTGGTGGGGTGGGGGCAGGGGAGAGGGTTTGGAAGGGGTGGTATTGTCTACAATTGATT
>JAIPMN010041036.1:0-17743 GCA_020650975.1 Apostichopus californicus
GTTTGTTGAGGGAGATGGGGGTTGATGGGGAATTAGTTGACGGAGATGGGGGTTGATGGGGGTTAGTTGAGGGAGATGGGGGTTGATGGGGATTAGTTGAGGGAGGTGGGGGTTGATGGGGGATAAGTTTCAAGAGATGGGGTTTTGCTAGGGGTTTGTGGATCTGTAAGGCAGGGAGATGAATTGCAAACAGCTCTTACAAGTTTAACATAATTTGTATAAAAGAAGGTAAAGACTAGAACTTAAATGAAAGAAAAGCAGCTCCTTTCTTGCCAAGAAACAGATTTGAAGGTGACAGGGATAAAAAAACTACTGTAAAAAGATTATACATGAGTTAATGAAATATTACTTAATTGAATTAATGAGGTGTATTATATATATATTACACCTCATCAGATCAAAGACACAGTATCAACATCCTGATGCTATGAGATAATTAGGTTAGGTTCTGTTCATACTGTCAGTACGAGTGCTTTGAAGCATGATATGAGATTACAGTATACAGTGATATTAGCACTAGAATCAGATAAAGATTAGGTTCTGTTCATACTGTCAGTACAAGTGCTTTGAAGCATGATAATCTTGGACAGTATTAAGTGGTGTTATCACTTCGAAATTACACCAAACTGTCTGTGACTTGTCAGTCCCTTTATTGCTTCATATTTGGTAACTAAAAATGATATTTTCTTTGACGTTCTGACAGGATTACCATCACCACAGAAGGTAAGAAGACAGCCATATCATCAGGTGCATTACCAAAGCTGGTTCAGTTAGTGAATGATCATTACAGTGAGGTCAGACTGAACACCATCAAAGCTATAACAACCCTCTCTGAATCACCAGATGGAAGAGAGGAACTTATGAAAAGTGTTGAAGATGTAAGTTTTGGGAAGGCAGTAGAGAGGGAGATGGGGACCAGGTGATGATGGGACACCTGGTAGTATCACCTATTATTATATCTTTTTTTTTTTTTTTCATTGTATCATATTGGTTATGTTTTCTGTAGGGTCATGGGGGGGGGGGGTAATTAAAGGGTGTGAAGACTCGCGCACAAAGAAACGTCTCATGCCGGTAATCTGACCTAGTTTCGAATGAGGTGTAACAGAAGTGTTAGACACAACCATCAATCCCAGAAAATACACACACACAGCTTGCTACCGTCGGTAATTAGACATTAGTGTACAGTCAATACATACAGCTACGGTCAATACCCACAACACAGTGCACATAGCAGCGATGGACATCTCAGGTCTAGATAAAAGATAGCAAGTTATCACGTTTCATTACCGTCTGCATTTTGTAGCGACAAGCAGAAAACTTCACTTGCAGGCAACGGAAAGTTAACTTTTTCAGAGCGCGGCACGCGGTTTGGGGCGAGTCTTCAATGCCTTTATATGTGAAGTTGTTAATAATTTCATCCCTGTTTGGGCTTCTTCTTCCTTTTAGCGACAGTGTTCCGTCAAAGTAACCAAAAGAACATCACAGGCTCTGAGATTTTGACTTGAAACTGCAGTTTATTGAACAGTCACATCAATTAACATGTAGAAACCTTTCCGGCAATACTTGTTACTTAATACACTCAACATGTCATAAATTCTACAACAACCAACATGTAATGAAGAATAAACTAATTTTGCTTGAAGAACATGTTATCGAAGATTAATACGAATCAATAAATATCTGAAGTCATTAAACTATTAAATAAGATATATCTTTGTAGAACATCTTAATAATATATATGTATAGTTTGCGTCTATGAAATATTCTAAAATTCTGCAAGAAATCAAGTTACTTAAACATACTTCATGCCTCTTCAAGAATAATTCAGAAAGGATGTCAAATATGAAGGACTTGGGAAATGTATCAGTTGCACCCAGCTTACAGCTTTAAAGCGTGTTTCAACGAACGACACAGGGAAAATATATCAATAACTACAAGATGCATCATAAAAAATGATACTAAAACTTTCAATTGCAAGCTCTTTAAGCTAACTATACAACATATATGAATAACCAGTAATTATAATAGTTGATTTTTTTTATTTTGTAGTATGAAGAATATTTTGTTTTTTTTCAATATTGTGTTATTTTGTAATATGAATAAATGTAAAACTAGTTTAAAACTTTGTTGCTATTATAAATATTTTGACCAAAAAAAAACTTTTTTAAGAATTAAAAGTGTTCCCTATACAGTTTGTATATAGTCATGTCTGAACAAAATTAAAGAATTTTCACTACTTTTTCAGTAGAACGTGGAAAAACAAAATATTTCTTATTTTGTCACAGCGCTGGCCAGTTTAATGCCTTTTGTCACATATATACATAAATGAGTCAATTGAAGGTAACCATGTTTCTTTCTTCGCTGTTTCCACAGATCAAACTACGAATGTCAGACGATTCTGCAGCAGTTCGAAAAGCAGCAGAAATAGCAGTGAAAGTCATCACATGGCTACCGTAGTTACTATGAATAATACTTCTTAAAGAATAGAGATATCAAAAGTCAGAATTTGACTGTTTACTTGGCTTTATGTATAGTAAAAATAATAACACCTTGAATGATATTTATTTCTACGACTGAGAACCTGTGGATCTTTTATTTCTGTTCTCTCACCAAGTAGAAAATGTTACAAAACTGTAACTAACTTTAACAATTGCCTTCTATGTGTATATTTGAATATGTAAACAGAGTGATAAAAATACAATTTTCAACAGAGATACTTGATTAAGTAGTATCACTATTACTTTCTTTGTCATCTAAAGAAGATTTAGCAGAAGGTTATTCAAACTCCTGCCCGGGAGTAATGACCAGAAATTCTGACCGGGAGTCCTGACTGGGAACTCTGACCGGAAGTACTGACCAGGAGCTCTGACCAGGAGTACTGACCGGGAATTCTGACCGGGAGTAATGACCAGGGGTACTGAATGCCCAACTTTTAAATAAGAGGCTACCCTGGCTAAACAGGAAGGCCCTTTCAATAATGTATGTAGGTATGTTTTTTAGATCCTCCTGCTAGCAGGTACTCGCGAAGAAGCCTCATTGGCTTATCAAAGCCGAAAGCTGACCGAAGTCAGTCTCTTAGATTCATATTTAACGTCCATGATGATGAATTGTCAACAACTCTGTAACTGGACAACATACAATAATCTTTGAGTGACTCAAACTCGGGACCTTATGATAATAATAAAGCTTGATATAATAATAATATGATAATAATAAAGCTTGATATAATAATATGATAATAATATAGCTTGGAGAAGCAAGGACGAGCTGACCGACAGTCAATAGGGGTCATCAATGTTCTACTTATTAAACTTAAATGGTTGGCTTAAAAAGGACAGATGTTGGCAAACTTTCAAAGTTGTAAAACCTTTGCACCTGATATTTTTTATACATACAGAATTCCATCCAGACACTGAACTATTTGTGCAATTAGCTAATCACATTACATTAATTAGCTTACATTTTAAGCTGTGGTTTATTGATAAACCTTCCTTGTAAATATATAACCTTAAGTCTCACACGTAATGTCAAGAATTATTTGTCTGACTATGGTAATTATTACAATAAAAAGATTAAAATAAAAATTGCTTTTCTCCAAGTAACCTGTCAGTATCTTTTTCCATACTCTGTAAACCTTAACACTGCCACACAAATTTGTAACGGTGACATAAGGCACAAAACGGATGCTGATATGGTGTAGACAATTAAAAAGCACTGCTGTTAGTCCAGTTTTAGTGTTGGGTTGCTGTACACCTTGTACTTTTTTTGAGAAAATGACTTTTTTAAAGTCTGAGACTCATCAATTAAAATATCTAAACTACTTACTGGTCTAATGCACAGATCGTTTGGTCTGTTCTGTATTTAGTTGCAAGAAGACTTCTATTACCTCTTACATGTTTAAGACGTATTAAACTTTGTCAAGGAATGAATCAAAGATGGGAAAAAAAGAATTCATAAAATGATGAATTAACATTAAAATAATTAAGGTCAATTATCATTTTCTCAAATGAAAAAATTTGTTATAGAACATTAATTTCTAATTTTTTTCCCCTCTTGAACTTTGAGATATCAACACTAAACTTCTAACTTCTAATTTCATCATATTAAAAGCAAGTTTTTAACACCATGTGATCGGTAGACATACATCTAGCTCGCAGTTACAGATGTTGACAAGACAGCTTGATCCCTGATATAGTTTACTCCATCCTTTAACATCATGACTACATCCAACACCCTATGTATCCAAACTGACAATACCTATGTATCCAAAACTGACAATAACATATTTGTTTTTTTTGCACATTTACATAGCAGCTAGAGTGATACTTGCAATGTTAAATGACCGAGTTCTAAAGTTAGGTACATAGTAACTGAGAATTTCCATCCTATTTTAACAAATGTTTTTTTTTAGAATTTTCACAAATTTAACAAATTTTTCGTCGAAACTATCGCAATGATGGGATGCTTAACAGTTCTGATAGACATAACTATATTTCTTGGGGTAATATATCATACTAAATTAATTTTATATGCTTTAAACAAGAATTGATTACTGGCATTTTTTCTTTCTGTCTCTGTGGCTTCTTCTGACTTTCTGTTTCCTCATAAAATAAAATAATTTTACCAATTCCAAACAGACTGCTGCAAAAAATGCACGGTAATTGTGTAATTTTCCACGGAATTCAACATAACTTTTCATAATTCAGGATGGCTCCATCACTTCCTACCCTCAAAACATTTTTTGTGGGTATAATTTTGGAGTTTTGGCATAAGATGGTATCGGTGGTTGGAGGGCCAAGTCCATATACCAAGAGGGGATGAAATCCTCCTCCTCCTCACTCTCGGAGTCACTATCCGAGTCTGTTTTAGTCCGCCATCTGGGATGTTTATCCTTCCTCCAAAATATTCTCGGGTAAGGGAACTGCAACCCTGGAGAACTCTGTGATTGCTGTGCAGTTGATGTCCGTGGATTAGTCTGATCACCGCTGCCTTGCCTCGCAACCACCAGTCTTCTCTTCTTTTTATCATTTTGTAAATTCAAAAAAAGAAGAAAAAAAAGGAAGAATATTAATTCAAAGTAACTATACCTGTAGCATGTGATTACAGGAAAGCGATTAAAAAAAGCTGGACATTTTAAGAGTGGCTTAATGAGACCTGTGTTATTAAGAACAGGGTGTAATTATCCTGAACGGTTACTGATAATGATAATGATGCTTACATGCTAATTTATCCAGTATCCAGGGCACATTTTTAAGGGCTTTTTTTTTGTGGTCTTACTTTTTGGTTATCCGAACAGCAAAATTTGGTTGTCGGTAAAAAGTGTAGCAAAACAAAGAACAACCAATATGAACGTAGAGATATAATAGATCCTGCTAGGATCGAAACGTCAGACCAACTTACTTTTACACATTCTATTACACAGGCTCTCTAGTGGATAAGCAGTTTGCTAACAGATTTATTTTATTTTGAGATATAATAGACATATATGATAGGGAGAGATGTGGTGTAGGTTTGGAACAGAACACTGTTAGCTTTGGGTAGTTAAGCTCCTCTTCCAGTTGATCATAGGCCTACCACTAGTTTTATTTGATATGATTATCTCCAAATGTGATGGAGGGTGATACCTTTTTACCTAATTGGGGTGTATAGTTTTAAAGCTAACTGAATTATATAAATGACTAGTAATCAACCAGACAACCTCCAAAGTTGATTTTGGTTGTCTGAACAGAAATTTGGTATTCTCGGAACATCGGACGAACATTAAACATCTGCCCTGCAGTATCACATAGGAATTGAGCAAATTGCTGTAAAATTACAAAGACACCAATTGTAACCAATTTTTGTACACAGGTACTCCAGTGCTAATTAGTTTCTAATTAGCCCATGAGGTATATAGTTTGCTTGTTCAAATGTCACTGATAAGCCAATATGAGTAATATACCTGTAGTGTTGAGTAGTGCTAATTATCCCATACTTGCATCTAGTGAAACCTTAATCCTAATTTAACAGGAGGATGCACAAACTTGCAATGTTAATCTCACCTGTCTGGGATAATGTCTTCCCTCTTGCCTTTCCATTCTTCCTCTGACATTGTCCTCACGCCCTGACCTCCTGCCATGGTTGCTTCCCTCACCATAGGCTCCTAGCTCAAGCTGAGGGCTGGACTTAATTTGGTTCACTTGTCTCTCAGATACGTAATCTCTTTGCCTCTGTTGATGATCTCCTCTATCTTCATCCCTTCTGTCTGAATCTCTCCTACTATCATCGATCCTCTCTTCTCTTCTTTCTCGATTTGGCATATTTTGATCCGTCCTACCTTGGTCCCATATGGCTTGATCCTGCCTGCCTTGGTCCCATATGGCTTGATCCTGCCTACCTTGGTCCCACATAGCTGCTTGATTTCTCCTCTCTGGATTCCGTTGCTCCTGAGCTCTGCCATGTTGGTCGGTCGTAGTTGTGTCACTTCTTTCTCTATCCCTTCTATCATCCAAATGTCTATTTTGATCATTCCTTTCTTGATCCCAGATAGCTGGATCCCTCCAATCTATATACCTCACTGTTTGGTCATTCACCTCCTGGTTCCTCCCGTCCTGAATCTGTCTGCTCTTATCCATCAATAATTGATCCTTTACAGCTTGATCCCTCCTCTGTTGAACTTCATCCTTCCTTTCTTGAGCTATTATGATATTATGATCGATCCTATCTGGAACTCTACCATCCCTCATTGCTTGGTCCACCATTGCTTGATTCCTTCTATTCTGATCTCTTTCTTGAACTCTACCATCAATGGCTTGATCCCTCATGGCTTGATCCCTCAAGGCTTGATCCCTTCTCTCCTGATCCGTCTTATCTTGAACTCTACCATCTCTCATGGCTTGATCCCTCAAGGCTTGATCCCTTCTTTCCTGATCTATCCTATCTTGAACTCTACCATCCCTCACTGCTTGATCCCTTAAGGATTGATCCCTTTTGTCCTGATTCACCCAAATTGGAACTCTACAATTCCTCATTGCTTGATCCACCATTGCTTGATTCCTTCTATTCTGATCTCTATCTTGAACTCTACCATCTCTCATTGCTTGATCCCTTAAGGATTGATCCCTCAAGGCTTGATCTCTTCTTTCCTGATCCCTCTTATCTTGAACTCTACCATCCCTCATTGCTTGATCCCTTAAGGATTGATCCCTCAAGGCTTGATCTCTTATTTCCTGATCCATCTTATCTTGAACTCTACCATCCCTCATTGCTTGATCCCTCAAAGCTTGATCCCTCAAGGCTTGATCTCTTCTTTCCTGATCCATATTATCTTGAACTCTACCATCCCTCATTGCTTGATCCCTTAAGGATTGATCCCTCAAGGCTTGATCTCTTATTTCCTGATCCATCTTATCTTGAACTCTACCATCCCTCATTGCTTGATCCCTCAAGGCTTGATCTCTTCTTTCCTGATCCATATTATCTTGAACTCTACCATCCCTCATTCCTTGATCCCTCATTGCTTGATCTCTTTTTTCTTGGTCCATCTTATCTTGAACTCTACCATCCCTCATTCCTTGATCCCTCATTGCTTGATCCCTTCTTTCTTGATCCATCTTATCTTGAACTCTACCATCTCTAATAGCTTGATCCCTCATTGCTTGATCTCTTCTTTCCTGATCCATCTTATCTTGAACTCTACCATCCCTCATTGCTTGATCCCTCATTGCTTGATCTCTTCTTTCCTGATCCATCTTATCTTGAACTCTACCATCCCTCATTCCTTGATCCCTCAAGGCTTGATCCCTTCTTTCCTGATCCATCTTATCTTGATCTCTACCATCTCTAATAGCTTGATTCCTCAGGGCCTGATCCTTCATTGCTTGATGTCTTCTTTCTTGATCCCTATTTTCCTGTTCCCTTCTATCCTGATATCCGTAAGCCTCCCTTGTTCCATCTTTTTCAAACCTCTTCTCGCTTCTCTCATCTGGTTGATCTTGTTTGGTTTGATTTTCTGGTGATATGCTTCTCATGTTTGGTTGGTTATTCTTCTTTTCATGACACTGTGCCCAGAGCTTGTTTATTTCATCTGCTTTTCTGATGAACTGAAGACCATCCATCATGGCGTCCATCAACTCATCTTCAGTTGTCTACAAAAAACAAAAGGAAACTTTATACCAACTTAGGGGGTACCAAACAGGAACTGACTGGGCAGAGTGCCACCCCCTCTCCTACCCCCCATGAAGAAGGAATTCTTCAAACTTTTCTTTCCGGTTTCATTATAAAATGTTTTCTTAACAAATTTAAAGGATTAGTGTATGGATAATTCCTGACGATTACCATATTGGTTCATAATTTCCACCAATTGGAAACCATCTAATTCAACATAAGACTGTGATTGGTCAGACTTTAATCAATTTACAGTGCTATTTCTGCCATTGAAGAAAAGTAGGCACAGTGTTACAGATCAATTCAGCAAAGACCTTATCGAAACTACACTATGTGTTTTAATCATACTGTAACTAATACAAGATTATGAAGTGCATTGATGTGAAACTTCAACATATATAGAATATCAAATTTTGCTAACACGAACATAAAAGATACCTCTTCTAATGGTCTGAGTTCTCAATCAATTTCTCAAATTAATTAACAGATTTCTTTAGAAACAAAAATTAACAAATAAAGGACATTTTATAGATGGGCCTGCATAGACATCAAACTCTGTGTTAGGACACAGCTATCATTAAAGCTTATCAGTAATGTCTAGAATATGCTAGAATATCCAAAATGGTCACCCATGTCCAAAATGTCAACACAACTTTTCCTATCAACATATTTCCATAATTAAGACACCTGTTTGTTTAATTTAAACACCCCTACCCCCTCCCCCCACCCCCCTCTACCCTTCACCCACTCTCTCTTCCTCCATGTTCATAAATAATTTGGCTTATCCAAAATTTGCTTTTAATAAATTGTTCAAGATCACAGCCTTTTAGCTTGCTAAACATTCAGGCCAATTATCACGACATTTGTTACGGGGAAAATCAATATTTTGAAATCTGCTAGATTACCTCAGAGGTGAGTTCTTTCGGTCCAGTCTGTCTCACATTCTCTTCCGATTTCCTTCTGGAACCGCTACTCTCTTCTCGGGTAATGGGTTCTTTCTCATCGACAATAACAGCTGTGACTGCTCTACTCTTATGACTGCTATTCCTCTCAGTTGGTCTCTGTTCTTTTCTAGGTACGCTGTATCTCGCCCCTTCGGTCCTGCCACCATCCCACGAGGAACGAGGAAGGGTTTGATGGGCCCCTCTGCGATGCTGGACGCCTTGCTCACTCTCCAAAGTTATTTGCTGCTGCCTGAGTTTTTTATCGTAAGCGTCGTTAAACCGTACTAGTTTCTCGTTCAAGAGTATCCTTCGACCTTTTGAGTATCTATTACGTGTTGTTGATTCATGCTGCATCCTTGTGTTGATCAATACCTCTTCACTGTTATACCTGGAGAGGTCGATGATACCACTATCCCTGGTGTCAGATGAATCTCTGCCTCTCCTCCTTCCATCACCTGATGCACCGACAGCCTCGTACCTTGAGTTAAAGTCGTGACGATTTCCACCGACCTGAGGTCGCTGGGAACTCTCCGATGTCCTTGATTCGGGAAAATCTGAGGCTGAATGGTTGTGAGTAGGACGGTGGTTTGATCGGTGATCCTGGTATTGGTGCCGGGTAGATTCCTGGCAATGATCGTACCTTGCCTTCCTCCGATCATTATCAGCATGGTGGTTTGAGAGATCAGACTGGTGTTTGGCAGTGTCAAAGATCTCCATATTGTTTCTTGATCTCGATTCCGATTGAGGGTAATTTAGTTCCCTCTTTGGTTCTAGCCGAAACTCTTCATCGGTGGACGCTATGACATTATTGACTTTAACGTCTACTTCTTGGTCCAAATGCTGAGGATTTGATGCGTTAGATTGGTGATCTCTTTGGTTGGACACGATGACATTGTTCTGTGTCATTCCTGATTGATCCAACTGATTGTGACTATGTGACGACTCACACTGAGGTGGACGTCCTCTTGACCCATCTATAGGACCCAAGTCAATTTGATCCAAACTGTTACATGACTTTGCTGGCTCAATGCGGTGGTCACTATGACTGGATGTTTCAACATCTTTGTGTCCCAATCGTGACTTATCTGTATCAGTGTGACCGTGTGGAAGATTTGATCTGCAATCTCCATGTTTGGACGCTACCGCATTGCTGTCTCTGATGTGGGACTCACCGGTAACACTATCACAGTGTGTTGCACCTGAGCCGATCTCCCCACGACTGGACGCTATGACATCCATCTGTCTTTCCATGTGAATACAGCACATAACGTTTCTCGATTCTACCACCTGGCTGCAATGTCTGGGATTGAGTTCATCACAACTGCCCTGTGTGTTCGATACCTCTGGACTATGATGTACATTGGAGGACACTACTGCAGTCTCACAGTTCAAGTCCTTCTCGTGAGTACTATCGCCATGGTGACTTGATTCTCTCTCACTACAACATCTGCTATGATTTCCACGGTTACATGCGACATCTCCATGACAACTGTGCACTTTTCCATTTTGCCCTGTAGGAACTGTGCTATGCGCTGAATGAGAAATTGTGTCATGAACACTCCCCCGCTTTCCAGTACGATGGGTACCTCTATATCGATGATAACTAAGCCCGCAGGATTTCCTAAATTTTCCTAAACTTGACAACCCTGGCAAATGCTCTTGCAGGTCCTTTGAGGCATTGTGAGAGGCATTCTGAGCCGGTACACCCTTCTGAATGTCTGTGCATTTGATTTCTCTATCATTCTTAACAGGGCTGTCGTTATGGTTCTTACGACTACTGTCTCTGTTTGCTTGTTCAGAATCGTGTGCTACAATCTCCAGGATTGATACGTTATTCTCCATGCAGCTCTTCAAGTAGTTAAGTCTAGCTCGTCCAGCTGTAAGTGATACAATTGATATGGGATCAAAATATTCTAACGTCAGAAAGATGTTCTTTAAATTGCGATACTTATTATTAGATAAAAGCATTTTCAACCACACTTTGTACAATAATCTTCCATTTCTATGTAAAAAAGAACAGCGATCTGTAAATGATGAAAAATGTTAACTTTAATATCATCATCTCCAGTTTCAAATCAAACTGTGTACATCCCATTAATGCCGTGTAAAACTTTGTAAGATTTGAAGCAAAAAAAAAAAATTTGGAAGTTTGCAGAAGATTTTCTGACAGTTGCCCTAAAGTTGGGAACTATATAAATATTAGGAAAGACCAAATTTTGACCTATTCCTTTTGTCTCGACTTGCAGCTTCCAACCCTAATGCATCCGACCAGCAGGTGTCATTTAGTATGGTGCCTGTTATTACTTAGTAAATTATAAAGAACCAGTAGGAAATTTTGTATTTCTATATGAGTAACAGATATGTTTAAATACACTTTGTAATATACAAACTGACCTATACATGCATACCTTCCTGTTTAGACCATTTCCAAAGATAATGCATTAGATGGATTACCAAAAGAAAAAGGTAGGCCTTTATAGAACTAAAGTATATGCAGACAAGTCTACACTATTTCTGCTAATTACATTCTCTTCAGCCTCTGAAGAAGATCCTGCTAGGAAAGAAACGTCAGGCCCACTTACTTTTACACAAATATATTCCTTATCTTACAAACGCTGACCTATGAAACTGTTGCCATTTTGCACCTTTCCTAAGATAATGCATTAGATTGATATGTGTGTGTGTGTGTGTCTGGGAGCATGGACAGGTGGGGGAAGGGTAGGTGGTTGGGAGGGGGGGGTGAAGGAACAAAGTGACAATTATTTTTACCTGATAATTGAGAGCAGCTATGAGTTTTACCCACAAGAGTATTGAAACCCAGAAAAAATATACCTTTTTTGAAATTATCTTCCAGCCTTCTTCTGACTGGAGTCTTTAGTTTTGTCGATACGGTGCCATCAGCTCTAGATGGCGTACGATCAGGAGTTGCAGAACTTGTCGGACTGGGCAGAAACAATAAAGGAATGAAACAAAACAGAGAGGCATATATTGCTAAAAGGTGCTTTGTAAAATTAAGAGGGAAAATATTCCAGCAAAAAATAAAGTTTGTTCTTTTGGCGAGCTGATCAGATGTCTCAAAACATTTTGAATGCTATAACCGTATCTCTCACTTAAATGTATATACCATCTATAACGCTTTGTAAAAACGAAAGTAAAGTTACCCCAGCCATGACAAGAAAATAACCATGTTTGTGCAGCTGCCAGTCTATTGTGTCTAATATTACTGATTAGTACACAGGCTTTAATTGATACATAGTACTGTTAAATATGTCGCTCCACATATTTAACAGTACTATGCTAACTGTAACTCGATCGATCAAGCTAACTTCTGAGTGGAAGACTAGATGCAACGACTCACGTGACTGAAGGTTACAAAGCTCATTCAACTTAGCCTTAACAACTATTTGACTTATTTTTCCCTGCACACCAACTTTCAAGGTAGCTAATAGCTCTTTTGATGAGAAGGGAGGGGAGGGGGGGTGAGGGAGAGAGGGAAGGAAGAGAGGGATACACTTCAGTACATAATGAAATTAGACGGTCCGCACCTCTTAAATTGGTTATACAAAGCCTCAGATATGCAGCATACGAGTCCAAGCTTGAATAGCACAAAATAATACAATCTTAACTTGCAGTTTGTTAGTCTACAGTGCATAACCCTATTAACACTATCTGAATAGTATCTGTTTCAACTCATTCCTATGATTCTTCCTAATTCCCCCCTCCCCCCCCCTAAGAGACTGACTTCAGTCAGCTTGCGGCTTTGATAAGCCAATGATGACTTCTTCGCGAGTTCTAAAATCGAGGATCTAAAATACAATACATACATACATATACATACATACAATACATTCCTAATTTAAAGGGGATTAGAGGGCAAGTATATGGTTAACACCACCGAACACTATGATAAATACAAAAAGAATAATTTCTTCATTGAAATGATAAGAAACCAGAGCTGAGGAAGTTTCAAAGAAGTTTCTAAGCAATTTTCAAAAAAATTCTAAAATCATGTAATCATTTTCTGAATAAACCAAGAGGATTTTCATTTATTTCATTTCATTTATTTGTTTCCACATTCAAAATATATTACACAATAATAGAAGAAAATGTATGTGACAAGTGGAGGAGGTCTGAGAAAGCCGAGGCTCTTACGAGGCAGACCCCTCGTACAAAGACAATAAGAAAAGAAAAAAAATAATGAACAATGCATGCAATAAAACAAAGGTTGCACACATAAATAAACCATGTAACTGTACTTACGTTACATAAGATAACATTATACAATTTAAAAAATTATCATATACGTAATGACAAATAAGAAAAAAAATGAAAACGAAAAACAAAAAATATGTATTACCTTAGCCAACCTAAACTGTTCATTAATTGGATAAAAGTAAATGCTGCAGATTTTTAGAAAAGATTGCAAGTGATGGGACATTTTTAACCGTGTTATCAAGATAATTCCATAATTGGGTACCTGAGAAACTGAAAGGTTTTTTTTGGATGTTAGAGCGGATACTATACAAATGTAAATTACTTGAATGTCTTGTAAAATGGTCATGGATGTCTGAGTTTAAGCTAAAGTGTCTGCATAGCAGGGAGGGCAGAAGGTTATTGTTAACTTTATACATGAAAATACCTAGTTGAAATCTATGAATGTCAGACAAGGTGAGAATTTTTAAATCTTTAAAGAGGTGCAAAGTGTGAGGTCTATATTCTGACAGTGTGATTATACGAATAGTTTTTTTCTGAAGAATAAACAAGCGATTAAGGTAAGTGGGATGAGTATTACCCCATACAATGTTACAATAAGATAGGTGCGAGTAGATAAGAGAATGGTAAAGCGTAATGAGAACATTCTTTGGTACAAAATGACTTATTTTGTAAAGGACTCCTATAATTTTTGCCGTTTTGTTGCATACTGAATTAATATGAAGTTTCCAGTTAAGTTGAGGGTCAAGATTAAGTCCAAGGAATTTGACAGAATGAGTCTGTGTAACAAAGTTGTCATCAATGCATATTTTAAGATTTTTAAACTTGTTGTGAAGTTGATAAAATAACATGAAATTTGTCTTTTTAACATTAAGGGACAATTTGTTTGATTTAAACCAGTCAGAAACGTGCGTGAGTTCATGATTGATTAAGGAGATAGAGGAATGTGGTTTACTTGTCTTGTAAAGAATACTGGTGTCATCGGCAAAAAGAGAAAACGGTAATTTCTTAGAACATAATGGAAGATCGTTTAGATATAAAATAAATAACAAAGGTCCAAGTATAGAGCCCCGGGGCACACCACAAGAAATATCTCTAAGTAAAGATGAGCAATCATTAAAAATAACAAGTTGTTTACGGATGGATAAATAATCACAAAACCAATCATGGGCAACACCTCGTATACCATAGTGAAAAAGCTTACTTAAGAGTATGTTTAACACTGATTACTGATGATTTACAGATATTACTGAAAAGAATTATATTTTTACAAGCGGCTAAATACAGTTTATCAATTTAAGCGATGTTAATTCGTTAGTAACCTACCTGGTAAGGGAAACCAGCTTCCTCAAGTCTTTGTATATTTTGGTTACATAATCTGAAAAACAAGAAATGCGATAATTAAAAAAGGTGGCTGCCTTTCAGTACCTAATAATAATGTTTATAATAATCTTTATAGAGCGCCAAAGCTATAAGAAATATTCTGTTGCACTGTACAATAAAAGGAGGATAAAGAGAAGCAAAATTAATATAATGCATAAAACGATACAAATCGAAGAGCAGAACACATCAGACATCAAATACTTGCTTAATTAAAAAGACTATCAGTGTAAGGTTTACAGAACTATTTGTTGGAGTTACCTTAAGGCACTGTAAAAGTTAGAATGTCTGGTAAGACTAGATAATTACGATAGAAGAGAGACTCATAGAGGATTGACGTGTGTAGCTGAATCGTGTGTAATGAAAATCAGGTTTTCAGAGGCTGTGTAGAACCACAGAGAAAGTATTAAAGAGTTTATTAAGAGTATGATTATGTTACAGGCACTAGATGTATGAAGAACTACTTTTCACTCAAAAAGGAGCAAGTTGCATGTACTGCACTGACTTGACCACAATACGTTGGTTCCGTACAGAGAAGTACAAAAAAATACATATAAAGTGCATGAAAATTCTGTTTGTTCTATAGGGGTCAGAAATGCAACCTCCAGAAGTAATGTTATTAAGCAAAACCTGCAAAGGTTTGTACATTGGACACATGAAACACATCACATACATGTGTGATGCCGTACGTGCAACACGAAAGAAGAGTCAAAACCTATGGCTTGTTCTGCTCCAATTTATTGGGGTTGTAAGGCCAGTACTGGGTATAATTAGAGCCAGTAAAGTAAATAAAAGCACATAATATTAGAGCATGTTAAAGAGGACGTTAAAGAGGACAGTGGTACAATTGTCACAGGAAGGATTCATTAGCCCTGAGAACTTTATAGCTCTCACATCTCGAAGTCGATTGTTACGTCAAAATGAATATAAATAATAATGGTTAAGAAGTTCAAATACAAGTTGTTCTTATAGTGGTTAGACGGCGTGTGTAGGAAAGCAACGCTAACGATAGCTTAAAATGAAGGATGCTCCACATCAAAACAATAGGGACCACTGTTTTAGTGAGTAATATTACAGATAAACGAAAGAATCCACTGTGCAACGCGCGTAGATACAGGAAAATGGTCGGGTCATAGGTCAGAAAAGTTGTTTGTTATGGGGAGAGTTCATGGATATGGATTCCGCCACCTTCCCTCACACATGTATTACATTTATTGAATTCATAAAACATTTCCAGAAATTATGTTAGATTAAGTGCTGAATAGCTTGCTGGTTAACAGTTAACCATGCATCTCAGTTAAAATACATTACAGTATAAAAGGGGTAATATCCAATTATCTGTAGATATTAAAAGGCTTGGCTAAAAGTTACATAATTAAAGTTAGAAGCAAACATGATCTAAACAGGAGCTTTAATCAGTAATTAGTATTACATTCCAGTCCTCTTCCTTACTTGTACAGCAGGCTAGGGGTAGCTTTGTCTACTGTGCAAGTGAATTTAGGCTTGTCAGGGTGTTAGCTTTCTAGGACTATTATATGTCTCTGTACCATCAACGTATTGCAAGAATCTATGAAAATTGTGTGCTTAAAGTGCACTGGTATAGTGATTGTCATAGCAATAAAATAAACAAAATATAATTTATATAAATGTAGGTGACAGTTCTATCTCTACTCATGTAGATGTCTGCAGTCCTGATCAGAATAAAAACTAAAACAACATACTGTGTAAGCCCTGATACTAACAGTGAGTAGTCACAACAGTATAGGAATCATACTACTACAAGTATAGAAACCTCACCTTCATGGCCAGGGAAACCTTTCTCCAAGTCTAAGCTTTCTGCAAATTCTGTGCAGAACTCTTTCAGAGGGGGAGACTGTAAAAGGGCAGTATAAAGAGAGAACACTTTACACGATCAGCAAAAATGATATCATTTACATTTCCATGCCAAAAAATGTCAATATCGAGCATTTTAATTGTTATACTGTAGTTTGATTCACCCTGTTACAGTACACTGTGTGTTTAATCATGAATTTGGGCAGAGCTCCCCTTGTTTTGGCTCTGGTGGTATTTGCTGTAAGCAGAGAAGAGCGAACTGGAGATAAGAATTGCAAACCTAATCAAACCCATATACGGTCTGTTTCTTACCTTTGGGAATTCCTTTACTCCCGATATCTTGCTGCTAGAACTCCCATCCGTCAGGTCACATGACTTGCTACTGATTGTGTCATCACTCTGGATAAGCTTGCTACTCTGGGGTGGAGTCTTGTGGAGTGCCCAATCGTTTAGAGTTGTGTGCGTTACGGCAGGGTTGTCATAGCAACCAGAGGTGGATGTCTTTTTCTTTTCATCTTTGTCGCAGGACCAAGGTGAGATGCTCTCTGATTTTTCTGCCGGTCTGATATCCAGAATCCTCTTTAGACCTTCTTCCGTCTGGGCTTGAACTGTCTCTGGAATAATAATTGAATCTGTGACGAAAAATTAAAAAATCAATAAAATGATAATTTAAAATTAGAAAAATTGAGTCTGGTTTCTTTTCTTCTTTGAATTTTTATAGTGACTGTGAGGGTAAAATGAATCATGTACCCATCCTGATAGTAACACTCCCAGTGATAAGTTGACTTTCACTTTACTAAATTATCCATACAACAATGAAATCATATTCAAGTGATAGTGACAGTTCTTTGACAAGATGTGATCAAAGGACTCAAACACCACTGTCTCCCACCTGTCACTGCTGTAACACCCATCCCCACACCCACACAGAACACAACTATCACCCACCGATCACTGCTGTAACCCCCCTCCCAACACAACACACAGAACACTCAAACACAACTATCACCCACCGATGACTGCTACAACACCCCTCCCCACACAACACACAGAACACTCAAAAACAACTATTACCAAACGCTCACTGCTACAAACACCCCTCACCACAACCACACAGAACACTCAAACACAACTATCACCTACCTCTCACTGCTACATCACCCCTCCCCACACAATACACAGAACACTCAAACACAATTATCACCCACCGATCACTGCTACAAACATCC
>JAIPMN010041047.1:0-12251 GCA_020650975.1 Apostichopus californicus
GGGGGGGGGGGGTTGAGCGATCACCGACATCTCACATAAAGGTCGTCATCAATTTTTTTTTTTTTATGCTAAAAATTTTTTTTTTGGTGACGGCCAATAGGGGGGGGGGGCGCGCGCCTGTTGCGCCCCCCTGGATACGCCCCTGATTTTACTGAGTAGAAAGTAGTATCGCATAACTGCGTAAGTCGCTGAGAGGTGAACGAGGGAGAGACTGAGATGGTGGCGCTATTCCCTTATACAAAAATATAGGTTTCCACACAGCCAAAGCGGCAACACACGGCAATAGCGGCTTACATCCGGTGTTCTCTGCGTTATTAAGCGATACAAAAGAAAACAAATAAAACAAGGAACCTAACAAATAGACAATATTTCCCTACAATATGCATGTACTCTACAACTTACGGTTTCAGTATGATATCCGCAATCCATGTTTTCTGCTTCAGGGATGAGCTTTTAGTTCGATGCTGGCATACAGACGTACCTAAACGGCATTCAATATTGGAACTGAGGAAGTCTTGTGAACGGGTTTAATTTTAGATTGTTAAATAGGTTAACGGATTTCCTCTTCATAAGAATCACATACTTCAATAACATACAAAGTCAGTTGACGTTCACAACCTCCGGAAGTGAACGATTCGGAGAAAACGTGAATTGGTTTTAACTTAGCATATTAATAAGCTGCAACGAATAACAACAACTCTTCAACGAGTTTGATAACACAATTAATCGTAATTTTCTTTCTGTTTCCTTCCTTTCCAGATTTCATCGCAGAGCGATTTGCAGTCATCTTCATGACGATGTCATGAGATAATAATTGTTATACTCACATTTTAACTACTATCGGCTCTCAGTCAGAAAGGGAAAGCTGTAACGTCATGCAAAGTCCGGTAGTCAATATTGTTGGATTAATCTGAGACGACGGACATGGTATCTTTAAGTAGTCAATTGGTTTGAATGTTTGTACAGTACTTCAATAGACATCGTGTGTTTAATTCCTTGTCTTTCATGCAGTCTATCTCATGGATAGAAACGATTTGAAAGCACAAAATACATAGGTGAGCGGGAATTCAATTTACGTGGAATTATTTCAAAACCATGGTCGGGTGTGGGGAGCGGGGTCATGCATAGGGAGAAGCCCTCAAGTGTTGTTGGACTTTGAAATATTTCTTGCTTGCTCGTTGCGACTGAAGTACATGCCATAAAGTTTTAATTTCTTAGGAAGGAATCCCAGGACCGGAAGCTGCAAGTGCCTTCATGCAATTCCTTTGTAGCTATTTTAACTTAACCACAGAAATACACTCCAGAGAATTCAGTTTCATTGGAATTTATTTCAATTTAAGCTAGTGTGTGGGTTCATAGAGTGACCGGAAGGTATTTTAAGGTTACCAACCGTTTTGGGCGCGAGTCCTTTTTTGTTTCATCCCAGTCGACTGTGGAGGTGGATGAAGTCAGAAATTTATAGTCGGTACCGTCTTATCAAGAGCTAGATAGCGTATGTATAAGCTGATAAGTTCTACTTTTCACTCATTCAACAAGTCACTTGGTTTAAATATATTTACGTTGTTTACAGAAACAGGCCGATTGGACCGTGTATATTTCCTTCTGTATTTGATATGTATATAGTTCCTTTTGTATTTAATCCAGCCAAGCATTCGGCTATATGAAGTCACTCAATTAGGATTATAGCTAATGCTTTACTAAAAGCTATAATCTATACAGTTCTGTAGGCTACTGTATTATAGAATATGAAAGTGAAGAAATAAAGATTTCCCTTATCGATTGGACCATGTATATTTCCTTCTGTATTTGATATGTATATAGTTCCTTTTGTATTTAATCCAGTCGAGCATTCGGCAATATGAAGTCACTCAATTATGATTAGATCTACTGCGTTAACAAATGCTATAGTCTATACAGTTCGTTTCATTATTGTGTATAATCGTTGAATAAAAAGAAGAAAAAACAACTGGATAAGTTCTTGCTTCTTAAGTTATTGCTTCTCTTACGTAGTTATACGTATACGTCACAATGTGTTTGCATCATTATGTTGGGAATCAATTTGTAGTAGTATTTGTTCACCATTCTTTTATTTTACCATTTCTGCCCCATGCAACTACTCACAGAGAAGATCAGAAATCTATCCCCGTTTCCTGTTGGATGAACCTGTGGGGTGAGGTGTTTCAAATGTTCACACTGAGTTAGGTAGTTGCCTAATTCTTTATGGAAGGACCAGAGGACCGAGTGATGGATTTTATAAAGGAGGGGCGTTGCCCTGGGATTTAATCAAACTCCCATGAAGGAGGATCTGGGGGTCTTCACTCATAAAAAAAATGGATGTGAAATGATGCATTTTGAGGCATATTTTGAATATACATTAGGTCTTTATAAGAAGCTCTACGCGCTAAATTGTGGTGATAAATTCCCCAACAGGGCAGGAGAGGTACCCTTTTCCAAAGTAACATGAGAACATTACTGTAAGTGCTTCCCCAATCAGAATTGGTATGGGAAGAGCAGGATCTGAGCAAACTTCAAGACTATAGTCTTACAACCACGTTGAAAGGGTTGCAAGGAAGTCCAAGAAAGCTTTCCAACTGTAAGAGTAGTACAACTACCAGAAACCCATAAACCATCCCTAAAGGAGGAATATAGAACAAAATCTCGTCTCGCGTGCATGGGAGGCCATACCAGCAGAAGCAGAATAAAGCAAACCAAGAACAAAGTTCATGACTAAGAAATGTATTTATATTTTACAAATAAAATAAAAGAACCAAAATAATTTATGGTAGTCCTCCATCATCATAAAGCTTCTCTATTAACATTATACAAATAATTACACCAACAAATATATGATGATAAAGGATTACCCTAATTTGTGTCAATGTATGATCAAACAACAACGTTACAAATTGGTCATGGACATTTATTACTTATAAAATTACAAAATTAAGTACTGATTTTCATCACTTATTTTGGAATGAGTAAATTTGGGCACAGATGATGCATAATTCTACTGATAAAAACATGCTTTGTCAATTGGAAATTTGACCAAAATTACATACAAATACACAGATGGCAAATAGCACAATTGTCATTAAAGTCATCTTGAAAATCTTCTGATATGTTTAAGCAATTTGGTAGTTCTGACACTTACTTTGGCACTTCACATGAAAATAACACCATCTACTGATGAGACATTTATCAATTATAATAAACCATATCTATTGCTCACATTAACGAACATGGTTGGGTTGGTTCTAGTACAAATTTCTAAGCTTTAAAAAGATATAAACACAACCATAGCCACAACCGGCTAATAGTTCCATAATTTCACAACGCATCCTCATTCACTGAAAGGTCTTAACAGGCATTCAGAACTGACTGAGAGCAGGGTCTATTTTATATAAAATCCCTAAAACGTCCTTAACTAACTTATCTGCAATTTGTTTAAACATGATTTCAGTTTTGCATCTACAGAATTTAAATGATTGTCTATTATGTTTATTTCAGAACAGGAACTACAAACATATCTGCTTCCTTATCATAAAGTTTATATACAAAAATACTGCAACTCTGCTCTTTGCAATGAATCAATTGGCTATAGCAATGCCAAAACCAAAAACCTTAAACTAACAAAATCATTATTAACACTCCAAACCAGCGAAGACCAGATATATTATGTAGTTTATACACAAAAATACTTCCACTGTGTGTAGCCAGTCATAGTAGACCAGGGTTGTCCAACCTTTTGCAGAGGAGGGCCACATGGAATGATTATGATGGAGGGGGCCGCATGAACCCTACGCTCGATTTTTCGCCCGAAGCCCAAGGCAACAAAATGTGAGCACTGCGCGCGGAGCGCACTGATTTATTTTCCTTCCTGATAAAACTGAGAGTGTGTCACACAAACTGACCTGTATGCAGTTTTTTGGACCCAGAAGGTTCGAATGATTGATTATATAGCTTCAAATTGTTATCAATAAATCTGCTCACTAAAATTTCGCACCGTAGAGCATCTCTGGCAGGCCGGACGCAACCCTGCGGCGGGCCGGACTGTGCATGCGGGCCGTAGGTTGGACAACCCTGTAATAGACCATCTCGATTGCTCACGTAGCCGATCACGGTTAGGTTTGCTTATTCTCTCAAGTACAAATTTGCGAGCTTTAAAAAAATCAATACAACACAAGCCACAATTGCTAATAGTTCCATAATTTCATAACACATCCTCTTTTCCTGAAAGGACTTAACTGCATTCACGACTTGAATTAGAGCAGGGTCTATTTTAAATATGAATCCCCAAAAGTCCTTAAATAACTTATTTGTATTTTTTTGAAATATATTGTAAAATGAATTAGAATGCTCAGCAAATGCTTGCTCTATAAACATGTACTATAGTTATTATTATTTTATCTACTTTGAAATACCAAAAGTGATACGTACAGGAATATAGTGTTAAATTATAGAAACACTTTATGAAGTTGGCTGGAAAGCCTTTCTCTGTAAACATTACCAACAGAGCCTGGCAGTGTTGACATCTATATCGAGTTCCATGTATTAGATATATAGTGTGGATACATCTCAGCACAACCACCAATCACATCATCTTTTGATTGCTTACCGGTTGGATAACTTGCACTGTGATAAATATTCAGTTTTCTTCAACCAATCTTGTGCATGTAGTACCTCTTTTTTTGTGGGCATTTTATGCTTTTATTTTGGCATGCAATGTAAACTCTGAAACCACAACTATGTTAAGATCCCACCGTGTCTTTAAAGGTAGCTGTGAAAGTCTTTGCAAAAATGAACATGGAAGTATTTGTATGTCACCATGAAAGAATGTACAAAGCCATGCCAATTATTCAACACCAAGCTTTGTCATTTACTCAAGGTTCATAGCTGATTTATCAGCATACATCAGCTTCAATGTCTTGTGCATTGCTCGCTTCTAGTTCACTAAGGTCTCCGGATGCCGTGCTGCTATTGGGACCAGATGACAAACCTAGATGAAAAGAAAACACAAAATGTTTCAGTTAACTTTATTTGATGAAAGCAATTTATTTTGCACTATGGCTGTTTGAACTAATATTTTAAACAGGGATCAAGGATAGTATTTTTGAAAAGCACTAATAGAATATCTGCTTGGAATGTACGTATGTATCATATGGGTGAATCAGATACAAAGGGTTGGGGGCGGGGATGGGGTTAAAGAAAGACAAGCATATCATGTTACCTGTTTATGAGATAAGTAATACTTAAAATGTTAGATCAATAAGCAACTGGTAAAGCCATCTTGATTAATTGTGTGAAGCCAATAGATCCACCTAGTCATGATCAGATATATTCAGATTTTATTTGGCTCTGTATGAAAATTTGAAATGTGGAAAGATAAATGCACAAAGTCATTTACAAATAAAATATCAATCAACATTATCTTTGGAAAGGTTTCTCCGTGAATCTGAAGACCTATTTAGTGTCATAATTCTACCAGTCCTTCTATTCAACCGATCTACATCCACTTAAAATCATTGAGAAACATGTCTCTATTTAGACTTAACAAAATGTTTTGGTAAATTATTTGTCAGAAATGAGTTAAACTAACGCTGATTAGCTTAATCACAGCCAGATCATACTTGAATGTTTACCCTGTCCTTCAAAACGTTGCTGTAAACAAGGAATCACAAGCACCATTAACACAATTGAAAAAGTCCTACTGAAAAATTATTTTTGTCTATGTTTCCACAATTATTTTGCACTTTGTAACAAAAATTTTACATCGGTACTGACCTGAATCTGTGAGTGACTCCTGTCAAAATAAAAATTTAAGACAGTGTTGCATATAATGATCAACCAATGTATAAATTTGGAATACCAAAGTTTTGCATTTGGTTCTGTACATTTAACACTGTTTTCACAATACTACACCAAGAAAACAAAGCCAAATGACTAAGTGATTCTTTGTCACTTTTTGTATGAGAATATTTCATGGAACAAAGCAGACAAGATTTCAAGTAAGACCATTTTGCTGAATTCATATGATCAGCAAGGTTCTCACTTTCATACTTATCTGCTTACACGGCAAATGATTGTTCTCTGACATGAAGGGCAATTCAAATGCCACTTAAAAACAATTTCATATAAAGAATAAATATCACATTTCGACCATTGCTGACCTATTCATCTCTACAATAAATAATAAACAATAAATATCTTGAGCTGAATAAGGGGCATCCTCTTGCAAATTCTCCATGCAAGATTCCATTTGGATTCCATTTCGGATTCCATTAGGGAGGTATTGGGCTCAAAGCAAAATATCTCACATACATTCATGCCATTACCATAGCATAGATTCCTGTTGCCTTTGGCAAGAAAGCCAAAATCCAACCAAATCACATTCATTTATAACATTCCCTTGTTAAAATGTCAACAACAAAAAAGTTTTATGAACTATAATCTTATTCTACATAATACTTGGTAGGTTGGAAACTTGACTAAACACAAAGAGCTCCTTTAAGTAACCATTGCTTTACAATTCTGTCCACCACAGTTGAACTCCCATAATTAGTCCTCAACCAAGGGATCACATTTTACCAATATTTCATCAAAATCCAAGAAAAGTTGTGCACAAAAAATGCAGTTTATGTATTTTGACAAACCTAACAGACAGACAGTGGAACTGATAGATGTACAGATGCGCAGAAAAATCCTAACAGCATGTTATTAATTGAATATGTTCAGACGTTCCAATTGTTTTCCAACTGTAGTTAGCATCATATGTCTGTGTATAAAATTTATTACAACACTATAGTTAAAGCCTTTGTTACCACTTCAAAAGCTGTTGTTATTCTGAACCATCACTGATTTCTTACAATATAGATATGTATATTTAGCAAAATGTTAAATTTCATAGAACTTTTAACATCAAATTTCCTAACATACTATTTTTCATCCTAGATGGATATAGTTTTGTGATTTAAAGCCACAAAAGTTCTGCTATGAAAATTGTTGCCAAACAAATTCTTCGGTCACCAAATGATCTTACCAGAAGGGAGAGGAGAGTGGTACACTTTTGAAGGATCTCCTTGTTCTGACTTGTGACATCAATGTTATCTTTCAAGAAAGGCAAAAGATAATAAAAGATGTCATGTAACAGTTAAGCACTTGTTTCTTAAGAAATTCAAGAAAAGTTGTATACATTCTTATTGAATAACAGAAAGATTTCAAGTATTTCTAGAATAGTAAATGAATGGCAAGTGAAAAGTGGTTGGTAAATTTAACCAAATACACAAACTATAAATACACCTACATATCCAAGAACAATATATTACAGATAAAGAAATCTATTTCTGCTACTTACCTGTGTTGTTTACTGGTTGCTGCAACAGAAATTTCAGAATGAAGTCAGTTCAGAGATTCCAAAAGGATTGTAAACAAGGTGAGAAGATATCAAAACATGTAAACTTGATCAATAATAGTTTTAAATATTTTACTCCTTTATTCATGTAATATATTGGGGATAATCAGTCTTCGGAAGCGGCAAATGATGAACAATACAAAGTCAGCTAGGCTCAATGCTTTTTATTGTATGTCTCTACTTTCACCAATGACGAACAACCATTCTCATTATTGAGAAGAAAAGCAACCTCCTACAGTTGACCAAGTAACCTTGCTACAGTACTCTGACTTTTGAACCTCACTATCGACACCTTTAATCATCTGTACATAATACTAATAACCTGGACACCAAAGATGGGAAAAGGTCTTCAACATGTCTTGCAATTAACAACAAAAGTCTCATCTCAGTAATAAATATCATCTTGACCATAGCAGTATCTGGGAGGAAGTGACCCAACCTTATTTGCCCACAGGTGTTCTCACTGGCATAAATATAGCCTCCTTTCCTCACAATAACAGTGTGGGTTTCAGGATAAGGTAAAGAAAAACCATGGTTTTTATAAACTTAGTTAAAATAAATGAACATTACTAGTAAATTTTCTCAAATATAACATAAGAAACCTGCACTAAATTAACACTGCTCAATCACTGGCCTAGACTGAAAGTTGAAGGCTCATGAAAAATGAGTACTAGGTCAAAATGGTTATCTCCACCTGGCAGCAGGCATGAGGTTGTTCAGGCAGCTACTCAACAGTAAGGAAGAGCAAACTGCAAACTCTATATGGGAGGCCAAATAGGTTAAAAACAAGGCTACATAAAGTGTTACATTCCCCCTTCCCCATCCCCGGCCCCATATGTTCAACATCAATCGACAGTACTGGGTTGATTCATTCAAATTAATTCAAACTTAAAAGGCACACAGACAAAGAAATGTCAGTATAAGAGATCACAGCATGAACTGAAGGAATTAGGGATATTCTTAGTGTCACACAATGTGTCATTAAATGGAAGTAAAATCATACTGCACTGTTATTTGGAAACCTCACCCCAACATCTAATTGCTAATTCTGTGTAGTTTTTACAATGTAATTATTAAAGATAAATAACAAATAACCCTTCTCTCTTTACTCCAGGAAGTGTGTTATATTAGGTCTGTGATGTCCTAAAATAAGGCAGTGCTTCTGGTCTTGCTTGATATGTCTGCAGCCTTTGATACCATCTCACACTCCATTCTAATAAGTAGGCTGGAGTGTCGATTTGGTATCACTGGCACTGCTATTACTTGGTTTAGATCCTATCTTCAAGACCGTTGTATGCGAGTTTCCATTAACGATGTTTTGTCTGAGCAACATATCATAAATTATTCTGTGCCACAAGGTACCATTGTGGGACCACTGGGGTTCATAATGTACACCCATCCCATTGGTGATATCATCAGGCAGTATCATGTTCTATTTTATCTATATATTGATGACACACAACTTTTTGTGAATTTGATACCAAATTTGCTGTCCACTGTGAACGTGCCCTTTGCAAACTTTCTGGCTAGTGTATTTCTGAGATAAACATTTGGATGTCTCAGAACATGTTGCAATTAAATCAAGACAAAACTGAATTAATGGTCCTTGCCTCACCATATATATTAGGAACCCTGCCCACTATTCAGTTAAGCTTGGTGATGCTTCTATTCATAGATCATCATCTGTAAGGAACCTGAGCGTCTTTTTTGATTCCACCATGAGCATGTCTGAGCATATAAATATTGTCTGTAAAAGTATTAATTTTCATATTTGGAATTTGTGGAGAACTCGTAGGTTCATTTCGCAGGATGCTTTTCACCATGCAGTGAGGGCCTTGGTCCTGTCGCGCATTGATTATGCCAATTCGTTGTTATATGGTGCTAAGGAAAGTGATCTTAGGCAATTTCAGTGCCTTCAAAATAAAGCTATGCGTTTGGTGTTTTCTTGTGGACGTGATCGGCGCTCTTCCCAGCTTAAGGACAAAATCCTTTGCATTTTTGTAAATCTCTGCATGGTAAGGTTCCCAGCTATCTGATTGATTTCTTTCTTTGTATAATGCTCCTCTAAGTAATGTTGATGGTTTGAGTTGTAGACTCCGCTCCTCATCTGATACCACCAGACTCATGATTCCACGCTCAAAGCGAAAAACTGGTGATAAATCTTTTCAAGTTATTAGTCCCCGTCTCTAGAACCAGCTGCCTGTGAGTATTTGTGTGGCGGTTTCCGTCTTGGTCTTCAAAGGTCTCATGAAAAAATATTTATTCACTGCGCAGTAAGTTTTTTATTTTTTTGCTTGTGTTTAGGATTTGTGTTTGTTTTTATTGTGTAGTTTATATTTGTTTCTGTAAAGCACTGTTATCTTTTGTAGAGCGCTCTATCAAATACATAGTAGGGCAGGGTCAAGCGGTAACGGAGGGACATTTGACTGTATTTCTTACACATTTTGCATTAATTTGAGGGAGTATGTTGCAATTTCTTGTGTGGTTTTCTAGACAAGTAGTTACTTGCTTCATACCCATAAACTTAATTCTTGTAGCTGTTACTGTACGAAAAATATGGCATGAAAAACATCACGGTAACGGAGGGACACCAAATAAACATGTGTTTTCGCACTTTGTTTGGAAGATGTCAAATTCACTGTTCTTAAGTTGCACTGACCATGTAACTTATATCAGGTGTTGGCTGGTACATTGGTTCACATACACCAAAGAAAAATTAGATGAACAGGTATCAATAGTCAAATCTACAGTTGATCTTGTACAGTAACAGAGGGACAATTCCGATGGTAATGGAGGGACACAAAATGTTCAGTGTTGTTTAGTGTAGCCTTCTGCCTGTTTTTTCTGCTTCAGATTCAATATTTTTATTGCTATTGGACTAAAAGTTATATTACTTAGGGAAACAAGGATAAGAACATTAAACCAACAGCTATGTTCACCAAAACATTAGCAATTTCAGTGGTTAATAAAAAATTTAGAAAAAAAAGTAAGAAATTGATTCAAAGAACAAGTTTAAACCGAACACTTTTCATCATTTAGCACTCTCTAACTGCATTATTAGCAACTGTTNGGGGGGGGCTGGTGGCTAGTGCACTTCGAAACAAGTCAGTAAATCACATATTTACAGTAAACACTTCACAGGTACTGTACTGTACCATGTGCAGAAATTTCATTACTGTAGTATGCCAGTCACATTTTGTCTTCCATATACTACTAGTACTTTTCAGAAAGCAATTGGTGCAGTAATTGATACTGGGCTTAAAAGTGAAATTCTGGGGTAACTTCTAACTTTAATGATTAAACCATACTGTAATAATGCAGTGGTATTATAACAATTTCTATCAACAATAATAATACAAAAACATTTTGAGACATAACATGATACAGTTACAGTAGCTACTATACTGCAGAAAGGTTCAGTATGCCTGAATGTAATATTTGTGGATTAGAATCTATAGTTGAATTAACTTCCTGCGATATTTATCAACTCAAAACAAAACAACAATATCATAAAAAATAAACAACAAATTCCAATCACAACTATGCTTTGAACATGTCTGCAAACTATTCTAGTATTTTCTTTTAATCTTGATCAACAACTTTTGAGTTTGCTCTTGCAGAAGGAAAGTGGCTTTGGAAGCTTTAGCAAATGGAAGAAAATGTCCTTGATTCTTACAGCTGAAATATTGCTCACAGTTTTGAACTGGTTGGCATCAGCAGTGTATGAATGAAAACTTCCATTCTGTACCTTCCAGTCGGTGTTTGTGGTGTTTTTTTTTTCTAACTCAAAATTAGCTTTGCTTGACTTCCATAACTTCACATTCTGAGGAATTTATTAATGCTAGTCAAGCTGTTGTTCTCTTCACATAAACTGGAAGTTACGAATTCCATTCTTAGAACACAACAAGTAGCAAGTAAACTCTCTGGCAGGAATTTGTGCACAATCTTGCAGTAAACAATCGTCCCTCCGTTACTGGTAACGGAGGGACACTACTTCACTTGTTCTTTAATTTAGCATATAAAGTAGCTAACTCCTTGGTTTAACATTTCTTTAGTGGTTAATCCTAAGAATGTGTTTTATACAAATTATGAAATTTTTCCAGCATTGAATGACTGAGAAATAAAAATAATGTATTTTTTTGGTAACGGAGGGACAAATCAGGTAATTAGCAATTACTGCTAATTGACAAGTTATAGACATTGAAGGGTAATTATTCCTGTGATATGCATAATATTAACCATGACTACTAGGTTGTGTAAGTAATCTTTCTAAGTCATCTTTGTACAAGGAAAAATTTGGTTTTAACAATATGCCCAGAAGTCAAGAATTTTTGGCATAACACAAGTGCAAATTGACATGTGTTATATATATGTCTATAACTTTTTATTTAATTATTATATTTTTGTTCTGCAAGCACAGTGGTAAAATATAAATCTTTAACTATCTAGCCATACCACATTTGACCATTTTCTGTACATTTCCAATTTCAATCCAAATGTTACATTTCCCTTGACCCTGCCCAGTAATAATAATAATAACCATAACACGATGATATTAGATGTTATTCAAAATGGCTACTATTCTATGACAGTATTCATTTTTTTGTTTGTTAGTAGATATCTAATTTCTTACATTGTGAAGACTAAAACATCTATGGCCGTGCAGCTCAATTGATGTTGGAAAGTGACTTGTATAAACTAGTATGTTTTTCAAACACCATGAGAGAAAACCATTCCAAATGTTACATTTCCCTTGACCCTGCCCAGTAATAATAATAATAACCATAACACGATGATATTAGATGTTATTCAAAATGGCTACTATTCTATGACAGTATTCATT
>JAIPMN010041051.1:0-12347 GCA_020650975.1 Apostichopus californicus
ACTTAACGGTCATGTGATCCGAGGTCACCAGAGGTCAATTAATGTTAAAAAACTAGTATTTTGGGGATAAAATGGGCAAATAAAAAAATGTTTGAATTTTTATAGTTTTGATGCTATATTCACGTCTCACCAATCAAAAATGTCAATGGGTTGACCCCAGGTGACCTTTTTGTGTGAAGTTATATGAGGTCAAAGTTAATTTTTAGACATTTAGCGCAATAATTCCCAGTGCCATGGTGTGACACGGTTGATATTTTGGGACAAGTTGCAAATGGTATAGGGGAATATTTTCAAACTTAACGGTCATGTGATCCGAGGTCACCAAAGGTCAATTAATGTTAAAAAACAAGTATTTTTACGATAACTTGAGAACGAATTGTCCGTTAGGGTTGGGAGTTGCTTCAATGTAATCCAATTGTCGACCCGCATCTGGGTGACCCTTGACCTCAACTTGACCTCTGGTGACCTTTAAGTGTTTTGGGGAATTTTAAAGTTTTAATGCTATTTTCAGATGTCAAAGGTACCTTCTGATCATAAATGTCAATGGGTTGACCCCCGGGTGACCTTTGTGTGTGCAGTTATGCAAGTTCAAAGTTAATGTTTAGACATTTAATGCAATTAACTCCCAGTGCCAAGGTCTGACACGATTGATATTTTGGGACAAGTTGTGAATGGGGGTGGTGGAACATTTTCAAACTTAACGGTCATGTGATCTGAGGTTATCAATGTTATCATATCTGTTGACCCGCTTGTAGGTGACCTTATATTTCTTACATTTTCGACGCCATATTCAGATCTGAAAAGTGCCTTCCGATCAAAACTCCGATCACAATTTATGGGTACATGTAGGACCACAATTACTTGGACTATTTGAGCCCAATCTTGCTATGATAATATTATGTGTATTGTCATATACCCCTACGCAAGGAACCACAGTGCCCTTAGGCTCTTGTTCATTCTCGTCTTTGATTGTGACTCATTTGCATATAAAATCCCCACAGTGAATCTAACGCTAAGTCTCCATACAGGCTATCATTTCATAATGATAATGTTCAATGTATATAACGATTACACCAGTGATAGATCTCAAAGTGCTTCACAGACATTATATTACCCCTGGTGAATGATAACCTGTCCCAGAGACAATCCCTCCAGGCAGTTGCAGTTATATACTGCGCCAAATGACAAGTTACCTCACAGGTACCCATTTAACCCCTGGTGGAGAGAGGCAGTTGAGATAAAGCATCTTGCCCAAGGACATAACAAAATGAACTTTGCAGGAATCGAACTAGCAATCCTTGGATCACGAGTCCGACGCCTTATCCAATTGTCCACCACGGTATCATCCACCACACTCTCCTCCACCAGGCTTTAAAATGTTATATATTTTCATTCCTTTCATTTTTTATTTCTCTCCAGGGTCTTAAGGCAATCCATTCACCACATACGGGTATTGTTGACTGGGGTCTTGTCTCAAGGCATTACGGGAAACATTTCCAGGATTATGGAGGAGACATTTTCACAGAATTCAATGTACAAAACTTTAAGCTTTCAAGTGACCAGACTGCCAGTGATTCTAAAGGTATGTGTTATATCCACCAACGAGACATTGCTCTTCATGTGGTCGAATGGAGGACCAGTAGTTTACATACAATTGTGAAGAATCCGTCAACATTATAGATTTGACAAAGTGTTACTGAATTAATTCTGATGAAACAAGTCATGTTTTAAAGGTGTCTATGAAAACTATTTGGATGCTCGTAGCAGTACTATTTGAGAACTGCAGCAGAGTAATAGTCAATTATTTTCCTGGGAAGTACAATAGTATAGTTGAAAACAGTTTTTAATAAAGTGTGAACATTGACTATAGTTTATGCAAATCACTCTCCAGCAATCCACCTAGAAATTCAACTAGAAATTAATGACAAGAATGACAGATAAGTTTTGAATTTTTCACTTGGAATTGAAGCTTCATTTTATTGTAGGAAGGTTCCACTGCAGTTTATGATTTGCATAATCAAAGTGAGCTTTGAAATATTAGAATGAATGGTTCTATAAATTTGTGTTTAAATAACAATGACAATGTGCAATGTATGATGACAATGTTGTCACAATCTCAAATCTATATTTGTTTAGGACAATTACAAAACAATAAACAGTTTATTTGTATAATAGAGATAAAGCATTTGGAAGACACCATTTTGAGCTGGTGATTTGTTTTGACATCCAAAAACTGCATGCACATTATTTTCCAATGACTCTGTTTGAATGTTTATCTTTTATTGTATTACAGCTCCTAAGAAGTCAGTTACAATAGTAGGCTCCAAGGGGGTAAGTCTATTGCTATGAGTTCCCATGAGTTTGAAGCATGTGCCATTTTTCATAAAGTTTCTGAACCCTTTCTTCTTTAAAGCACTGTTCAAAATGAATAAATTTATATGCTAGGTCCTGGGCATGTCCTAATCAGGGCAAATTTCCAAGGATTATTTTTGTCCCTAGACAACAAGGGTCTGACTATTTGGTTGTCCGAACAGCAAACTTGGCTGTCTGAAGAATGAAGCAAAATATCAAAGAATGACCAATATGTACACTTTGGGAGAGATGAGTAGGTTCAGTAATTAGAACACCAACTTTGGTTCAGTAGAGCACCCCTTGGGTGGGTCATAGGCCTATGACTAGTTTTCTTTTAACTCCAAAGTGACCGGGAAGATAACAATTCCTCTTTTAACCTATTTGGGGGTATTCAGCTACGCGGCAATCTGAACTTGATATGTAAAATAAGTAGTCATTTGCCAGACGGCCACTGAAACCAACCTTTGGTTGTCTCGGACAATTAGGCTATGGTTTAAAAATTTGCCCTGCCTGGTACACTGGTTGGGACTAGAGGGTGCAGTTCTAGGGTAGTTGGGTAGATGTTAAAGTACAATGGAGGCAGGTAATTATTACTTCTCATAAACACCAAAGTCGGTATGTTTTGGGGAATATGTTGGCAATGTAAAGGTTAGCCCAATGTATATCACATTGTCGCCATTGCTAGCTCTAATCTAACCTTTCTGACCCTAGTAGTTTACATTTAAAGGGCTGGAGTATGCTATTATGAGTAAATTTTCAAGATTTCAAAATTTATCTTTGACTTTATAAATCTCAGGGTTGGAAGGTATGAAAGAAGAGATGACATGCACAATGGAAAGTGGTTATTATTCCACGAGAAAAAATGTCAAAATTTGATCAAGAAAATTCAAATTCTTATTCATTTATGGGATTTAGGTCATCAAAATCTTGAGATTTGAAACATGTTATGCTCAATGACAGTGTGACTTAAAGCAGCATTTTGCGTCCTTTTCTATGATTTTGTTCAACCTCACTGACTCCACTATGCCATAACGACATATATAACTAGCTTATCTATTTAAATCTTACTTCAAATGGTGGCATAAAAGTCGATAAATTTGCAACTTTCAACTTTGTTTTTCTCCAAGATATTTTCCGTTGGTATCCCAATAAACCTCGCCCATAATATGAATATTTAAACACTACGAACATCATTGACCAATACGTAATATAACACCATGCTTGATTTGTGTACAGTCTATATGGCAGTTGTACCAGGGAGTTCAATAACAACTCCCTGGTATACCAACGCAAAGTCTTGAATCTATTTTTAGCAACGGCTCATAACTAAACCTGCATCTCTGATTGGTTGAATTCAAACTAGTGGGTTTGGGGGAACATATATGCGATTAATTTTAAATGTGGAATTTGTCGTGGACACTTTTCTCATTATCTGCAAATATCCTTCATTACTCGCCAATTAACGTTGTTGGCAGGGTAAAACTTAGCTAATATCTTAGTTTGCTGTTTTGTGATTGATAAATGTAAAAAACTTGATGGACATGTCAAAAAAGTAGAAAACGGCGACCAAACGCAAAATGCTGCTTTAAACCCTTGAAGAAACCCCCCTAGCTCTGAAATGGTTAAACAGGGATCTCATGATGCAGAGATCGCATGATAGAGTACGTGGCTTGGATACCCGAGGTCACTGCAGACTAGAATTCTATTCTAGCTGATAACCTCTTTGCATTTCCCAAATTTTGAAATAAAGTCTAATACCATTGAACAATTGTTAGGATGCTTAAAGTTTGTGGATCATAGTGATGAGGTTTTGCTATTCTTTTACCTGACCTTTTCCTCTGTACTCTCGATGTAACATTTCAGCTAAATTTCTCTTTATACAGCAATCTCTGAAATGTCAGAACGTGGTCACATGCGGAGGTCTCTTTTCTGACAGATTAGCTCAACTCTCTGGGTGCAATTCAGAACCTAGGATAGTACCATTTCGTGGGGATTTTTTAGTCTTAAAGAAAGAAAGACGACATTTAGTGAAAGGAAATATTTATCCAGTAAGTTAAAATGACATTTTTGCTTATTTTTGTCCCCACAGTTTCTATTTATTATGATGAAAAGTTTTCCACACTGAAAGTAGTGTGGTGTATGTATAGCTTAGTCTCATGCTTCTGCCTTTTCAAGAATTCATGAAGAGGTTAGAGTTTTGAGAGTGTGTTGGTCATGTTTATTATTTTTGTAAAAGTAAGTTGGCCTGACGTTTCGATCCTAGCAGGATCTTCTTCAAAGGCTAAATGACAAGTAACAGTAACAGAAGGGACAAAAACACACACAGAATACAGACAGGTTAATGAGCATGGTGAACACAAAGAGATAGATGTAAGGGCATTAGTAGACAAGGGATGGAGAGAAGAAAGAAAAGGGGAAGAGGAGAGGTGGGAGATAAACAGTGGAGGGACAAAGAGAGGATTAAGGGAAGGGCGTAGAGAATAAACTGGAGAAGGACAAAGACATAAAGGTGTAGAGAAAAAAGGGTGGAAGAGAGCAATGAGAAGAGGAGTGATTGGGGGGGGGGGGGGAACAAGGGGAGAGTTTGATGCGATTTAGGCACAGCTTGGATAGATCTGGTGCATCTATTAATGTATTGGATCAGCTATCTTGGGTTCAACTTTGGATTCTATGAACGCCTTCTTCATTTTGAGATCAGAACCTCTCCGTCAGTTAAGTTTGTGTATACTGGAATAATTGAATTGTACTTAAGAATTGAGTCTAAGGGTCTGTGATCAAACAATGCAAGAACCATCTACACTTCGACATTTTTGCATGAAATACAAAAAAATTGGGTACTATTTCCATCCTTTCCTTTCTACTTGCAGTCCGATCTGGTATTTCATATTCACAGATGGAATTCATGAATGTAGGATGCTTGGATACTTCATGGCTGTGTTATGAAAACAAGATTTTAGCTTTAAAAGTATCATATTAAGAGAACACCAATAATGTTGTCAGTATTGTTCCCATGATCAATGGTTATTGGTAATACTATATATATGCAAAATATGCAACATATCTAACCAGACAACCAAAACAGGAAACTAGTGAATTTGCAGTTAGCACCATTAATATTGTTTGACCTTAATTATTAATAATTTGATATCAATATTTTGATCAATCAACTTTAATATACCCAACCTGTTGAAACTTACAACCTGAAAACATGATTCAAGATTGTACATTGGGTGAACACCTGTAGTATCAATTAACAACCAGCCCGGTTGTATTAGTCTAATGCCATTGTTAACACAGAACTGTACTTCCTGCAACAGGTACCAGATCCTAGGTTCCCATTTCTCGGAGTTCACTTCACACCACGGATGGATGGCAGCGTCTGGCTAGGACCCAACGCTGTTCTGGCCCTAAAGCGAGAAGGATACAACCTCTTCGATTTTAGCTTAAAGGATACGTTGGACGCCGTCAGTTTCAGGTGAGTGATGACGGGATCTGAAGTTCACGAGAGCATAGAGTACGGTAGGTAGAGAACGACACTGACTGAAACTGATGAGGTGCACAATGATATTTGACAAGAGCAAGGAAACGTTTGACAAGGGTGAAAATTGACCTTTGACCTCACGAACACAAATCCTGTATTCTACCAGCTGAGCTGTCCAAGAGCAAGGAAATGTTTGACAAGAGTGAAACTTGACCTCTGACCTCATGAAACACAAATCCTGTATTCTACCAGCTGATCTGTCCAGCGCAGAATCACTTTCTTTCCAACTATGCCGATTACTTCATACATGGACTGTGGTTTGTTTCTTAAAGGATGACTGGAGGCTGATCATTAGGAAGATAGTTAACTCTATTGCCGTTGTGGTTTTCAGTACATTCATCTTTCAATACTGCAAATTACCTGGAATTGCTCCTTTAAGGCTTGTTGACAAGGGTTGCACCTCATACTAGACATAGATGGTGATATTTACAGACTGTTGTCATAATTGTAATAACTCCACAAAAAATATTCTTTAAGGATCCTACAAAACAACAGAGCACCATTGGATGACACTCCAACACCTGTCCGTAATTTAGTAGAACCATGTTATCTGAGGCCGTAAAGATCTCACTTTTTGTTTTTGTTTTGGGGTTTGCGTTTCCCTTTTAGGGAAAACGACCTAATGATTTGTGTGCTAGACTAAGTAATCCAGCCACTTTTATTGATTAAATTGGTTTAAAAGTACATCCTGGAGTGGTACTGGTAGTTTTTTAATGTCTACAAAATATTAAAATTCATTTTGTGCCTGCATTCATTCCTTTACTATTTTAAATCCACTTTCTCTTTCCTCAGCGGCTTGCGGAAACTTGCCATAAAACATCTTGTATTCGGGATGAAAGAATTCTATAAAGGAGTGGTAACCAGTGCACAAGTCAAACAGTTACAAAGATTCGTTCCTGAGATAAAACCAGAGGATGTCGAAAGGTTTGTAACTTGCTAAGTAGGTAATTTATCTATGAATGATTACATTACTAACATTTTCTGTGTAGAGTATAATGTAGACTTTGCATTAGTGTGGTTAATCTACGATTACTGTCTGACACTTAAATTTCCTTAAAAATGCTGTTCATTAGCTTCATTTACTCAATTTGAGTTACAAAAAAATCAAGAAAAAAGTGCAAACCGTTAGATAACTTCTTACTTTCCTGTTTGTATTTGATTGGTATAATAAAAGAAACATGAAAAATGAGTGAAATCAAAAGGAGAGTCATAAAATACTAACCAATAATTGTTTATTTGGTGTAACATCTCGGAGGGTGCCTCTAATTGTCTAACGAATTGCTAAACTTATGTTTGAGTGGCTTGCAGCATTCACAAACAAACAGCGTGCTTTAAATATATTTGTAAATGAATTTGAAACAAAGGAAAAAGAGGAGAGAGTATCTTCGGTTTTTGTCTTCCATGACAGTATTAATGGAGGATAAAGCCTTGAACTCTAGTGCCCACTTGAATGGTAGTTTTTCTGCCATATTTATTAAGATCTAATGTAGTTTAATATGAAACAATAATGGAGATAAACCTACTTAAATGATGACAGAAGGTTTTAATTTCATTAAGTATTAAAAACTCTGTTTGTGGTAGGTGCCCTCATAGTGTTTTAAGGAAACAAAATTGATTAATCTCTTTGTACAACCCGAAGTGGAATAAGGTCGTGTAACTTTAGAAATGGAATCAACCTTAACTGTTGCAGATGCAATAGTGGTAGTAAAAGAAATTTGGCTGATAAATTTTTCCCTGAAACTGCTTCAACACAGTAAATCAAACCTAAAACAACATCAAGCCCTCTATCAGTGTTGACCAAATTATTGAAATGGCAGAAGTAAGAAAGAAAGCTATAATTATCGCTTAAAAGTGTCCAACATTTTCCATCATATAAAGTTTTGAAACTTTGCCATTTTACCATGTATTGATTTTCAGAGGTCCGGCAGGTGTAAGAGCCCAAGCACTAGACAGGGATGGCAATCTGGTTGATGACTTTGTGTTTGACGAAGGAGCTGGGGAACTTGCCAACAGAATACTTCACGTCAGGAATGCACCCTCACCGGCTGCCACCTCTTCATTGGCTATTGGTAAAATGATTGCCGATAAAATACAGAGTAAATTTTCACTGGAGAAGCTCTAATAAAATATATGCCAAAAATATTGCTTTTAATTTGAGAAAATATTCATCTTGATATTGCATGAAATTTATTTTCCTAAATGTTTTAACTTCATACTTTCTCGACTCACTTTCTGTTACAGTATGTGTTATTGTGAAAAGTTTGCTCAATGCAGTGATGAAGTCCTTAATGGAGTCAAATATTTACTCAGGAATTTTCAGGAAAAAATTGAAACTAAACAATCATGGTGTGCTGTTAATGGTAGACAATAGAATGGACTAAGACGAACTTCCAGGAAATTAAGAAAAGGCTTTCAGAGCTTTGGAATTCGTAAACACTGTTAAAGTTGAGTTTTGTACAAACTAGTATCCATCCTGTGAGTGATGAGCATTACAACTAGTTTCCACTTTTGTAAAATGATGCAATGTTTTATAAAGATCAAATGAGTTAAATGGATAAAGTTAATAACCCCATAAATACACTCTACAAAGCCTGTTTCACAGACAGTGATCATGGTAAAATAGAGTTTATTGTATCTCCTAGCCAAATCAAGCAATGAAATATTTGATGTCTCGTTTTTGGAAGTGTCAGTTTTGGAAGAAATCAATATTATTAAACAGTCATGCTGCATCTCACCTCAGATTTTTCTGTTTTAACCTAAAATAATGAATTTTTGATAGTTTGATTCTTTATGTAAGATTCAGACTATAGCAACATTATCTGTGTGTGCTATTTTTATTAATATATTTGATTCAGACCATTAATGTTTTCCAAACATTTGGACTGCCCACAAAAAAAGTGAATGTAGGATATTGATAACTCTAAATATTGGTCATAATGTTTCGGAAATTGCAAAGAACATATCACATATATTAGGTATTGTTGGAAACTACTGTAAATATCATCATGTGTTTTTATCAACTTTGCCGTCAGAATTTCATCTATTATGGTTCTTTGTCTTAGAAAAAAATTATTATATTTTCTTCATGATTCTCATCACGCTCTATGGTATTGTTGAATATTATACTAACTTTCATTTGGCAAATTTAAGAATTTGCAGTTATTTCAAAGTTACATTTGAATATTCTATTAATCAGTTTTACATGTTTGGTTGGTAAATGGGCAGGATGATGTTTGCTTAATTTTGAGAAAGACCTGTAAAATAGCTTGTTTTAAAGAAGTTTAATATTAATTTGTCACACATAGCTACCAGTAGAATTAAGGTTATATAAGGGCAGATGGAGGGAAGGAAGGGGCAGGATGGGAGAGGGGAGTGAGGGAGATTCTGGGTGGTCCACTACATGAGTCTGTCAAAAGAGAACATAATTCTCTTGTTGTTTTCATAATTTAATTTCTTGTTTGGGTTAACAGAAAATGCAGGAGGCCAGAGATAGGATGGAGATGGTTTTCAGTAAGCAAGTCCAATCCTGCTACTCTCTCAACTTTGAATCATTCTCCATGAAATGTGTTCCTATGCTTGATAGTGATTTTTCAGATGTTGAAATGCAAAGTTTAGATAATCAGAAATTTGTTGTGAAGTTTTGAAGTAAATTTGAGAGCAGGTTCTTGCTGGTAACCAGACATAGAAGACAAGTTATTCCATTTACTATTTAGTGGTGCTCTTAGATGCATTCCTAAATTGTCATATCTAACCTATAGTAGAGTTTATGGTAAGGGTTACCATGGAAACAAGTATCAAGCTTTACTGTGTATCAACCAAAACAAAAATTGCATAGTTTATAACAGTTATGTGGTTTAAAGCAACTTTCTGAAATGAAAAAAAAAGAAATAAAAAATATACCATTCTATGCTATGCTTTTTGATGCTGTGCTTAATAGCTTGACTTATCAACTTCATTTCAACCAGAATATGAAATAAAAGGTAAAACTTTTGAATTCTTAAATTTGCATCATATGAAAAAGCATAAAGGAAGGTTTAGAACCAAATGGAATTATAAATTATATGCTCCTTAAGCTTGAAAAGAAAAGGGTAGGTGGATGTCTTAGTTTAATCAATTGCATTCTAATGTTGAGTAGTACTCTGTATTTGCTCAAGTTCCTGGCCAGATGCAAAAATCTGTTTTAATGTGACCTTAACCTAATGTAAAGTAAGGAAACTACACTAACATAGGCTATGATTTAAGTTGTTTGAGGAGGGTAAGAAAGGCGAAGAATAAAACAATGATTGAGAAGTGTCTTCTGGTGGTGGAATACTTAATATTGTTTCTGATATGTAAATATTTATATCAGTATTATTCAAACTTTTGACGTGAACCAAAATACCATAGCAATTCTTCACAGTTGTTGAATACGATAATATATTTTATAATATGTTTTATCTGTTCTAACATAAAAATCAAACTTATTTATCAAAAGCATTTAAAGTTTTCTTCCAGTGATGGAAAATGTTTCAAGTATTCTGACAAAGTAAAGTCACAACAGGCTAAATGGGAGTGTTCTGAGCACCTCTACTGAAAATTTTGCTTAAACGTTTGCAGTGAATGTTTTACACTTTAATTCATTTACTTCATACTACGACATGGCATTATATAATTTATGAAAACGATTGGACCGAATAAATTGTTTACAGAACTTAAGCGTGAATACTTTTAAAAAGTGAAATTGTTGGTAAGAATTGAAAATAAACACATTGGAGCTTTGTGGTTTGTTGACAATTTCGGAAATTTCATAACTCATTGGGATAACAAATGAAGTACATATGGTACATATTATTTACGTTAGATTGATCGGGAAACTTTGGACTTTTATTTCTTTATCAAAAGCTTTTCATTTCTTTACCCGACCATGATTGGTTGCAAATGCTGTATCAATTGATCTCTTATTAATAATTTACTGGTATCATGGAACTACACGTGACTTTTTGTGGTTACAATGACGCAATTGCAACTTGCCGTAAAAGTGAACTGTGGCTGACTTGTAAATCCATTAGTGAACACTGGAATTTGATTATATGATGACAGAATTTTGTAGTACTGTTTGATAAGGAAGGCTGTTATTGTTACTTTTGTATGACTAATATTATTCAATAAATTTCTATATGATAAAAGAAAAGGTTCGTACTTTATGCAAGGTTATTTGTGGTCTTTGCCCATCCCCATGCCTTTTTTTTCAGTGCGGCATTCACAAGTGGGATCAAGACAGGGAAGGGGGGGTGGGAGGGAGAACTTAAAAAGGAGACCTTGAGAAAAGTTGATAGCATGATAGCACCATAAGAGGGGAAAGCATCAGAAACAAATATGGTAGTTCTGACAGGGGTCATGGTCGCAGATCCTGGTGGGGACAGTGGGATGCGTCCCCACCAACTTTTTCAGTGGTGGGGTCATGATATACTGTGTCCCCACCAATTTGTCTGGGAGAGGACCCCAGACCCATCGTATCCAAAAGTCTACTTGGATTATTTGTCCCCTGATTTTTTTTCTGCAGATGCCCATGTATTTCCCCAAACTAAATTTCTAAGCCATGAGATCTAAAAGGAGGTTTGTGAGCATCATTGGGTCTGGGAAGTGTTATTTCCGGTGATCTGGGAGGTATATTTGCCCAAAACTTTCTTGTACGCTACGCGTGAACCCATGGTCACGCTCCGCATGGCTAGTATCAGAGAACAGACACGCGTCCCCACCATTATCCAAGACGGATCTACGCCCATGACAGGGGTGGTGGTCACTGTTAATTACTGGGCGAAGGCCTACAGGGGGAACAACAAGGGTGATGGACTGTGGTAATGGTCTATATGTCTCATTGTTTTAGTAACCTACCTCATCATATAAAAGATGTGATGGAAGGTCCGCATTCAATTTTGGGATGAAATTTGGAACCTTTAAGAATTTCCACAAACTTGACAACAAAAATTAGGATGAAAGAGAAAGAAAATAGAAATACATAGTTTTGGCCTCTAAATTAGAATCATTTGCATTTTTAGAAACAAAAGGGTCGTTATTATTATTTTTATATCTGAATTGGCAGTAGGGGGTGGTTGGGAGAATCAAACTGTTCCATACTAGCAGCTAGTAGTAGTACATCAATTAAGGTCCTACCCCACACCAATAATATCATTTCACTGTAGGCTTTCCCTAGTACATGATCCAAGTCCACCAAACATTACACTCCCTCCCCTTACTCGCAACTTACAAGAAGTAACAATTAGAAACCTCACAATTAAAAGTCTCTCAATCGCTGAGTGATTTATGTTGCAATGTCACATTTAGTGTTATGATCGTCAATATAAAGGGCTGAGGTTAGTTCCAAGGTGTTTCGACAACACAGCTAGTTGACCTCTAACGTCACTTCCGTTTCAGATTCGCTGATCGTATTGTGGAGTTTTGGGATGTGTTGGGG
>JAIPMN010041059.1:0-25811 GCA_020650975.1 Apostichopus californicus
ATGATTGATATTGATAATTGCAGAGACAGAGCAAAGATTTGAAATTAGGATTCGAAATTAAAACTTCCAGTATTGAGATACTGCGTCATTGATGCTCTTGTTTTAGTTTGTAACAATAAAATCAATGTTCTATTAGTGTTGACTGTATCAAAGATATAACCATATATATGTGTGTGATGTATAATATATTTGCAGGTGCAACGGTTAAAGTGTCATACTAGTAGGCTATGCTTAAAAGCTTTTTAATCTCAAGGTCAAGTGATTAACTGTACTTTTGCACCTCTTTTCATGTTGTATTTTCTTTCATATTACTAGGAGCCAATGTAATCTCTAATTGCATGATGCTTAATAGTTTCAAGCTGTTATTTTGTTTCTTCTCTACAGACCAAGAAAACTGTCATCATGTTTTTCACGAAGATATTTCCTGTGATGTCTGATCTAATTATTCTTATTCTTATCATCGGGTATGTCTACCTTTAGTCTGTTTATGATATTCAGGGGGGTGACCAGATTGCATTTGTTTTAAAGCCGCATTTTGCGTTTGGTCGCCGTTTTCTACTTTTTTGACATGTCCATTGAGATTTTTACATATATCAATCACAAAACAGCTAACTTAGGTATTAGCCAAGTTTTTCCCTTCCAACAACGTTAATTGGCGAGTAATTAAGGATATTTACAGATAATGAGAAAAGTGTCCACGACAAATTCCACACTTAAAATTAATCGCATACAGTTCCCCAAACCCACTAGTTTGAATTCAACCAATCAGAGATGCAGGTTTAGTTATGAGCCTTTGCTAAAAATAGATTCAAGACTTTGCGTTGGTACAACCAGGGAGTTGTTATGGAACTCCCTGGTACAACTGTCATATAGACTGTACACAAGTCACGCATGGTGTTGTATTACGTATTGGTCAATGACGCTCGTAGTGTTTAAATATTCATATTATGGGCGAGGTTTATTGGGATCCCAACGGAAAATATCTTGGAGAAAAACAAAGTTGAAAGTTGCACATTTTTCGACTTTTATGCCACCATTTGAAGTAAGATTTGAATAGATAAGCTAGTTATGTATGTCGTTATGGTATTGTGGAATCAGTGAGGTTGAGAAAAATCATAGGAAAGGATGCAAAATGCTGCTTTAAGCATGTTCTCAAGTTGCAATAATGAATCATGAGCCAAAGCAAGGGTAATTTCTTTCTTTGCAAAACATTTAATAAAAAATTGCATTAAATTATTAGTTGTGGAGTAAAACTCTTGGAATTGCTATATGTATAATAAACTTATAACAACCTCTTGATACATTTAACCTTCTGATAAAAGTAATGACAAGTTAGCCTCATTGTCATTACATGTGTTTACGTTCATTGTTGATATTTTTCCGGAAATGTTGCAAATCAGAGAATTAAAGGGGGCAAAAACCAACTTCACCTTTATGCATATGATGACAATGTATCAAAGGAACACCTTTTGCCGTTGTTCTTGTGTTAGTTAATTAGTCGCTATTATTATTTTTTTCTCTCCTCACCTTTGATATTTTTTAAATCTTTCATCAGGTATTTTTATGCTGTGTTGGGTTGGGAGTCGTTCTCGCACATTAAACCAAACCTAAGCTATGAGGCTGACCATTATAACTACGAGTGTGGCTTAGGGTTTGACACATTTGCGTAAGTATTCTGCTTGAAACATGGAGATGTGTGAAGCAAGATTGTAGCATATGATTTGAATTTACCGCAGACTGATGCTAGAAAGAATTTGGTTCTTCAGAATATCCACAAATATTCTATTCGATCTGTGAATTACCCAGAATGCAATACTAGATTTAAAATTCACAGCAGTTAGCTGTGTATTGCGGCTATGCCAGTAGTTGGCAATAAGTTTACTATACTCTAACATTTGTTCAAATTGTAGTCATAAAATGACCAACCTTCAGTTACCAACCATGTTATTGCAAAGATTGTTAATTAGTGGTTAACAACTGACTACATAGTACATTCAGAAATTAATTCATAATTACCAATTAAAATAATTAAGAAGATATTCCTCATTACTTTCTTATCTGAAGCCCAGAAGTACACTCATTTATCAAAGCGCAGTATTTCGGTAGTATTTTAACATTTTTATCTTGATTGAAACTTAATCATGTCAATGAATGATTTTAATTGCGGGATATTAAATCTTGAAAAAGGATCTATCACAATTTAAGTAACACTTTGCCTTAATTCATCTTGTTAAATCGTATCAACATTCTAAAATTGTGATAACCCCATATCAGTTAAGTTTTCTTTGTGGTCTAGTGTTCAGGAAAAGCTTTTAAACTAAGCATACATATCAAATCTAATTGGTTCATTCCTGGTATTGTGGTGGTTGGGAAGTGTTCAAAATATAAATTGATGATCTGTAAGAAATAATAGTGAAGGATGCTCACCATTTCATCATTATTACGACGTTCATCCAAATAAATGTACTTTCCTTATTCTTTCAGGTGTTCTCTTCTCATTGTATTCCAAATTGTTACGACCAGTAACTGGCACGAAATTATGAATTCGGTGAGTGATTTCTCAGCACTCTGACCTCTCATGGAAAGTCTCATTTATTAATTATTCATGTATTAATCACAACTGAAATAAAATAAATCAAATACTGTATTCCTGATTTGAGTTTAACTTGTAAGGTTTCATCCCCTTAGTTAATGTTTAATTTTTGTTCAAAGTGAGAAATTTTGCTCAGGGATGAATGATATTACTGCATATGTTAATTACATTACATCCCAGTAATTTGTTATTAAAGGGCATGGATTTGAATGAATATTACAAATGACTTTCATTTTTCATCTTTTTCTGTTAGGCTATGTTATCAACCAGTTCTTGGTCATGTATCTACTTTGTGACTTGCTTTCTGGTTATCAACATGGTGGTAATGAAGTAAGTAACTTCTGATATTTTTAACTTTAGCTAAAAACCTTTAAGGGAGGTTGGTGGGGGGGGGGGGGAGGATGGGGTGGGGCATGCACAGTTTGTAATGTTCAGTTTAACAAAGCAAAGCTTTTCACATTCTGATTTTGCACATTGACCCCTACCTCTCCATGTATTCCTGTGGACAGTACACACATGTCAAACATGATACATTTTATACACAATGTACCCAAAAAAGAGGCTGTAAAGCTGCACGTACAACTGTGCGTAGTGCAGAATTGCCAGGCACTGAAGTTCATAAATATTACATGTGAAGTAGACAGATTAAAGGAATATTGTTATTTTGTATATAATTCCCAAACTTTTAAGTCAATTATACAGTTTGTAAAGATTATGAAATCAGAACATAAATTTCTAATCTGTTCTCTATATCAATTTTCAGTCTATTTGTCGCCATTGCCATCGAAGCATTCAATAAACTTGGGAAAGAAAAGGAACTCGAGACTGGGAATGCAGAAACAGAACACCAAGAACAACCAGAAGAGGTATGCTAGGTGTTTAAAAAAAAAAGGCCGAAAAAACAACCATTTTAAGTTAAGGTTTGTCTTAAAAACTATAGAGAAGTTATCTCTGGGCCACTCCTAAGGAGTTTCTGTACTTTATATATATACAGGCTAAGTTGCACATTAATTTCGTCATTCAATATTTTCTAAGGTAAATAATACTTGGCATGGGTAGAACATCAAACCCATAGCGTGATGAAACCATAGAAACCTGCTGGGAAGGTAAACCTTGTCGCCTGTAGTTTGTCATATAGATTCCATTCTGCTTTTTGCTTTGCTCCAGTTTGGTTTTGGCGGGAAAAAAAGATTTATCTGCCCAGAATTTTAAATTTTCACGAAAAAGTTATTTGATGAAGTGATTTGTTAATCTTACACATAAATGTATATATGTATGAATTATGCTAAAAATACCTTCGGTTCAAGTTCTTTGTGATAACTGAAAAACATCAAAAATTAAATATTTCTAAATTTCTTTCGCAGACCACCATTGCCGATTCTGCGAAACATTTCTTAAACAATCTCTTCGAGAGCTCAAAGGTAAGTGTGGGCTGGGAGTGATTTGCAGTACATACAGAAATACATTTGTTCTTTCCACATTAACGTAAAATTTCCCACACCCAGTGGGATCACTGTTTGTGGCTTCTCTGGTGATCTATAAGGCCATGTTAAGGTTGTGTTGAGGTGTTAGGCATGTATTATGGTTGTGTTAAGGTGTTAAGGTAGTGTTAAGGTGTTATGCTTATACTATGGTATTATGGTTGTGTTAAGGTGTTGAGGTTGTGTTAAGGTGTTATGCTTGTATTGTGGTGTTATGGTTGTGTTGAAGGCATTGAAGACTCGCCCCAAACCGTGTGCGGCCATCTGAAAAAGTTAACTTCCTGTTGCTTGCAAGTGTTGTTTTGTTCGTGTCGCTACACAATGCAGACAGTAATGAAACGTGATACCTTATTATCTTTAGCTGGGTATTGACCGCAGCTGTATGTACTGACTGTACACTAGTGTCTAATTACCGACGGTAACAAGCTGTGTGTGTATTTTCTGGGATCGATGATGGTGTCTAACACTTCTGTTACACCTCATTCGAAACTAGGTCAGATTACTGGCATTAGATGTTTCTTTTTGTGCAAGTCTTCACACCCTTTAAGTTGGCTAGGTTGTGTTAAGGTGTTGTGGTTGTGTTAAGGTGTTACGGTTCGTTTTACGGTTGTGTTAAAGTTGTGTTACGCTCGTGTAAATTGGGTACTAAAGCTATCTTGGTGAAAATATTTTATTTTTACTTTGAATATTTTTTCAAGGCTGAACAGAGCAAAGAGAGAATACAACGAGCTGGAGGGAGTCCCAGGATGAGACGACCAAGCAGAGTGGTGAGCAAAAAGTCCTTCCTTTGATTTTCTGTGAATTAAGCTTCTTGCTCTTACTATCAAAACTTTGTGACTATCTTCTCTAACAATTCTACCAGTCTTGTTGACTTCTAATGTGTCCAGGACGAGGCTGACAAATTCTACAATTAACATCTTCTGTGTTCTTGCCTTCTTCTCTTTATCAAACAAGTTTCATTCTGTTGATACTTTTATTGCATCAGATATTAGAAGTTATTGGTACATTAAAGGATGGAGGTATGGGTGGGGGTGGGGGCGGGAGGGGGAGGGAGGGGTGAGGAGAAGGTGAGGGGAATGTCTGATATTGATTGTGATGTATCATGTACTATCAAAGTAGTAGTAAATCATATTTACCAAAAAACTTGGAAATTCTCAAAAAAACACAAACAACTTCTAATGTGTTAAACTTAATTCTTAATTAGGAGGTGAGCATCGGTTGGGATGAGGGGAAGGGGGGAGGGGTGTACTGGGAGGAATTAAGATACGCTGTTTTCTTATTGACTACTGTGCCTTTAAACAAAACCGAAATTTCTTAATTCGCTTTCCAGATGATCTTCAAATCGTTACGACAAACTTGCTTCATATGTCGTTACAAACTCAAGTGTTTTTCGGTGGTTTCAATGGTGCAAAATTCTCAACTGTTTTTACTCATCTCTTTAACTCTTGTTACTGTAAAACTCACTTTCTTGGTTAATTGATTAACATTCTTTTCACTGCAGTATCTGTTCTCTTTTCACTGTTGCACCTTGGGTAATAACCTGTTTACTTTACAGAGCATGACTATGCAACACGTTCCTCTTCCTGGTCTTGTCTTCGAGGATCTTCCTCCTCACCACCGTCTTGCACCAATTTCTGCTCATCCGCATTCTGTAAGTCAACGCAGGAATGTCTTTCTTAGTTTTGTCTTGTGTTAATCCTGTGCCTCTCCTTATTAAGCACAGGTTAAGGGTGCCAATAATAGTGCGGTGACACAACTTGCATCCCTTTGAATGGAAATTGAATATCCATGTGTACATTGTCGCAAAATTGTGAAAATTCTGGAAATCACCCTCGAGACAAAAACGTTTTTCTTTCGACTAAAAAACATATCTTTGGCTTGAATTATATTTCTTTGGGATTTCCTCAAGTATGACAAATAATTTTACTATTGCACATCCAGGTTTTTTTTCCATTGTCATGTGTATCTTTTTATAATAAAATATAGACACATATAATAGAGGAATAAACTTGTTATTTTAATTTTTGTTTTCTGATTTATATATCTTTTATTTCTCTTGCATAATGCCGTAAAAGTAAACATAAGTGGCATTGTAAAATACATTATTAATGCAAGACAATAAATTAAATTCGAAAAGGCACGACAAAATATTTATAATACAAGGTGTAATGGAAGAAAATTATACCAAGTAAGCCAGTATTTTTCCCACTCTGCACCTCTCATATTTCTAATTAAAATATTCTTTGTATCCCGAAATATTCTTTTAAATACAGAAGTAAACTTTTTTTATAATTAAATATAGACACATATAATAGAGAAATAAACTTGGTCCATAAATCAGAGCTTACTGAGTAAGACTAATCAATGGCCAGTTTTCTCCATCTTCCAAGTGTTTATATTATTATTATTATTATTACACAAAATTAATATAGCGCCTTATTCAATTAAAAAATTGCTCTAAAGCGCTTTACAGCAAAAGAAAAAAATTTGTTAAAAGTAAAAAAGTTAAATAGGTTATAAAAGTTAAGAATGTATAGAAAAATATATGAAAGAAATGTAAAAAATAAATAGAAAAATTATGACTAAAATACAATAATAACACCTGAATTAAGTATGTACAGCAAGTATAATAATAAGGACATTAATCTGAGTTGGCAGCTCTGAAAAACAGAGTTTTAAGTAATTTCTTGAATTGTGTTAAGTCTATATTAATATTGCAAATGTCCTGGGGTAAGTTATTCCATAATGTGGCAGCAGTATAATCAAAACGTTTAAATTCATATGTTGATGATCGGGTAGAAGGCACACTAAGTAAATTTTTATTAGTAATGTTATATCATTTTTAGAAATATATGTCCATATGTACTCTAATAAAAATAAAAAGTAAGAAGAAGAGGTTGCCAACAGATAACTTATAGTTTGAAAAGAAAGCACATCCACAAATTAATCTGATCGTTGAGAATGTCATTCTCCTTGGCACCTTTATTTCGTGTGCCGCATTTTGGCTAAGACCGTGGTTCAGTACCCGTTCAATCACAAAAGAGAAGCCATCTACTTTGCCGGATAAACCAGCCTTCTGGTCAGAGTTTTCTTTGGGTAACTTTTCTTGTGAAATACCTTTGTCATCAAAAAAAGACAGTTAGTGATCAACGATTAATATGACTGAGTTAATTCCTTCTTAGTCTGCTACTGTTTGAGATTTCTGTTTCTGATATTCTGATCTTTTTGTTGTCTTTATATTCTTCAAGTGTTAACACACACTAACCTTATACTTAAGAACCATTTTTTCTTAACTTCTTTGTTATGGTAATGAAGTAGCATCTTGACTTTTCAAAATATTTGAGTGTTTCTAGACAAGAATGGGATATATATATGTATATATAGCTATAAGCCATCCATAATTTACATTGCAATGTGAAATTTATCATAATTTAAAGCTCGTTGATGGCATCTATTTTGTCTTCGGCTAAATGAGTAGTTTTTTCCACCTAACAACTATAAGCTAAGGTTGAAAAATCAAGGATTTATGGCATATAAATCCTAAAGCATAACTGGAAATTCTTCTTATTATATTTCCTTTTGGCCATCAATTCTTTGCAATAATGTCTTAGTTATAACTGAATTCGTAAAAATATGGCATATTATTCCTAAAGCTTAACTGGAAAGTCTTCTTATTATTATTGTTTTTGGCCATCAACTCTTTGCAATAATGTCTCTGTTATAACTGAATTCGTAAAAAATAAGTATGATTCAACTCATGCATATTCATTAGTTGCAGAAACAGGAACAGGTCGACGAAGAGGATGAGCCGGAGGAGGATGAGGACCTGAGTCACCTGACTCCTCAGGAGAGGAAGAAGAAGCAGATGAAGAAGAAACTGGAAAGAAAGAGAAGGAAGAAGAAAGCTCTGCAGACCATCGTAGTAACTACGGCGTTCAGGGCCTCCAAAGACCAGGAAATATCACTCAACGTTGGAGAACAGGTGGAAATTTTACAGAAGGTAAAACCAGAAGAAACACAGATGTGGCTGAAAAATATGCGTATTGGTCGTTTATCTCTATTTTGACTTTTTATTTGATGTGAATGGAATGATAATTTTTCATATGGTAAGGAATTGGTATGGAAGAATTTTGTAGGAAAATGTCTTTTGGGAGTCTCATTCGTCTCGACAAGGGTTCTAGATATAATGTGAAATTTTTTATGAAGATAATTTTGCGGTAAAATGTTGTCATATCGGCCAGTGTGATTTTAATAGCAGTATTGTAAATTAAGGGGTCTCTAAGGTCTAGGAAATATGTCTTACTTTTGAAAAAACATGTCAAAAATATTAATAAATAACTTCAATTGTGGCTTGGTGTCAGTCTTGAATAAATAAAGGATTTGGGCATGAAATTAGAGTGTCATATTCATTGGATTTGGAATAACTGGAATTTATTTAACGGGAGTTTGAAGTACTGCTTGCCCATGTGCAAAAATGACAGGGTCTGAATTATATTGAAGCTGATTACACAAGGGGTGCAATATTTCCAGCTTAGAAGAGCAAAGGGGTAAGGGCAGGAGGAGGGGGGGGGGAGGGGTGTTGGAGCTGGTTTGGAAATGGGCAATATTCAATTTTGCATTCATCATAATACAAATATGACAATAATATTTAAAGACATCTGTATATAGTTTATTTGGCTGCAAAGAAGTGTTTTTTTTTATAAGGATATATAAATATAAAAGTTACTCAATATCTTCTCCTTCCCCTCTTCATCACAGCAAGAGGAATGGTGGGAAGGTCAGATCGCCGGAAGGCGAGGGTGGTTCCCATCATCTCATGTGAAAGAAGTTAAGAAGAGTACACAGCCGGTCAAAACCAGACACATGTCTTTAGACAGGGAGGGGAGACCGGCCTGGGAGAACTCTCAAACCGGGTCGGATCGATCACAGAGTGTCGTGGTGAGTCAGGTGGAATGCGAAACAGTTTTCTTTATTTTTGGTAGAGTTACTTACGTTGCTTTCGTCGAACATGGTCTGCAGGTTCTGTGATTCTTCTTTTACTATTTTGTTTTTTTACTTTTTACTTTTTGGTGTTGCTTTTGTAATGCGGGATTCCAAAATGGATTGGATTTTGCTGTGAGAGGTTGTGCATATTACCTTTGTTGTCATGAAAGTCAACAATTTAGGGAGTCAGTTTGTTGTTGTACCCACTCATGTACCAACTGATTACCAGATGAAAATATGTATGCATTCTTAAACAGTATTCACTTTTTTTTTAATAATGTTGCTTTAATGTATGTTTCAGTCTTATATTTGTACTACTGTTGTCCTATATCTTGCTTTTTCATATCTACATATGTCATATAATTTTCATAATATTGCGCTTGATAGATTGTATAGATCTGCATTTTCGAGCATGATAGAATTGTTCAGGCCTGGTTGGGTGCATGTTCATAGGTTTGGGTCGTAGAATAACACTTGAGCAGTAATTCAGAGGTTGGTTTTACGAATGTGTATTCGGTTGATATTTCATCACTAAAACCCTTCAACAGCTTTATGGATGGTCTGTCAGATTTTGGACACTGTTTTCCTTATAAGGCAATTCATGGAAGACATTTTCCAAATTTCAAACCATTGCAGCAAAAGCCGACCTTTGATAAGACTCCATCAACTGATACCCTCAACGCCTCTCTGGGCTCAACAGGAGGGCGCTCTTCTAAGCCCAAGTTAAAGTTACGCAGCAGCGGTAACTGGAGGAAAGAAATTTTGGGTGACATCACAGTCATCAACCCACAAGAGGTAACATCTCTGCTAATTGTGTTACCTATTAATAATGACTACTTATGACTAATAATGATATCATGACTTAAATATGGTTACCTTCAGTAAGGTAACTTTAAGTACAATGTCCTATATATTCAACACTGTTACACTGTTAATACTATTACACTGTTAATAATGTTAACACTATTACACTGTTAATACTGTTACTCTGTTTCACTGTTACACTGTTAATACTTAACAATGTTAACACTGAGACACTGTTAATACTGTTACACTGTTAATGTTACAGTGTTAATACTGTTAATAATATTTATACTGTCAATACTGTAACTCTGTTTCACTGTTACACTGTTACAATGTTAACACTGTTACACTGTTAATAATGTCAACACTGTTACACTGTTAATATTGTTACTGTTTCACTGTTACATGGCTAATACTTTTACAATGTTAACACTGTTACACTGTTAATACTGTTACACTGTTAATCTTTATATCTTAAAATTTTGAACTGTGTTCAACAAAGTTGTTTTCTCACACCAGTTAGATCTTGCTGTTTCTTTCTCTTTTTGCTATTTATTTCTTTCTTTGGTCATTGCATTGTATTATAAAGGTACTTTTTATGCTAAAAGATTGTACCCTTTTCTCAGTATGAGTTAAAAGAGGTAAGTTAACAGTGATTCAGTCATTCATAAAATGTAACTAAACATACATGAAGTAATTTTTCATATTTTTTTTCTAGCTGAAAGAACTGAATAAAATCCTGAAGGCCCAACATTCCATCAGCAGTACAAGTAAACTCAAGTCGGTGAGCAATCTTTATCAGTTTCTGTAAATAAATTATTAGACTTTGTATGTTAGTAAGAGGTTAAACAGAAACTGAATAATTCAATTATAAACAACTTTTGAAAGAGCAGACAGCTATTGTGTAGATGTTATCGCCTAGAATGGGATTGGAACTAGTGACCTCAAGAGTGCAAGGTAAGGTCTCTGATATACCGGTTGAACTGCTAACCTACCCGTCTGCCCCCATCCCCCTGTCTGCCATATCCCTGCAAAAGGTTAATTTCCTGGGATGGTTTGAGTAAGCGACTTAAATAAGATTATCAGTATTATCCAACATTGGAGATTAATGACATCTAATGTATGGGATTAGCGGTTTCCAATTGATGACATAAATGGTACCTATCAGGGGCAGCAGAGGTGTGTGAAAGGAAGTGGGGGAGGGGCTTGGGAAACATTGGGGATATTCCACCTCAAATCGGTGAAAATCTCAAAAGTGTCCTTATTCATATATTAGAAGCATCCCCTTGTTCAACAAAAAAAACATTGAAATACCTTGAATTTCTGGTACAGTATGCACATAGGATCCAGTTCTTTCAGGATGTTTTGAGGTGATCCTCAAATCAAAGTCATGTGTCCCACCCACCCTCTAAGGTTGTACACCCCTTCCTCCCTAGATCGGACCCTACCGCTGCCTCTGGAATTTAACATATGTTTTCTGTTCTCTTACATTACAGAGTGGAAGTCTAAGAAAAGCACCGTCAATGTAAGTACATCTCCTAAAGACTAATCACATATATATAGATATATTTTTGTATTCCAGAAACCTTCACAAATGTAACCAATAGTTAAGATGTATTTTTCAAATCTATACTTTTTTTTATTGTTAATTCATCAACCAAGAAACTAAGTGATTTTCACTATATGGATACCTTCTTAGCTCTAATCCCATTACTTTGGGCTGTATGTGTTGCACTTGTTGAGAGCTGGGAAATACTTCAGGGCAGGCACTCTAGTGAGGAAGTTAACTCTGGTATTGTAGTCATTATTTGTCATAAAAGCTTTATGAATGGAAAAAGTAATCCTCTGGAAAACAAGCTTGCTTTGATCTCAGGATTGTTAGTTTCGTCAATCATGAACCTTTTAAAGGTAATACCTTTCTCACATTGATGGTTACAACTTATTATCATTCATCAGATTGGAAGAGACTGTCAGCCATTACTTTGATTGGTTGTCAGTGATTATTAGCATATTCATTAATATTTCAGAGATACCTTCTGTTATAACCTGTCATTTATTTGTCTACATTTGAATCTGTAGATCTGAGAGCATAGAAGAAGAACCTGAACCAGAGGTTTCACTCCCGGTCCCACCCAAGACCCAGTCATCCCCTAGACCAAAGATGCTACCACCCAAGGTACTAGGTTTGGTGATGTTACTGAGTGGGCTGGGGAGGGGATGGGATGGGATTGGATGGATTATCCCATTTTTGTACTAAAAGTAGAGAACAAGCACATCATGAAATAATGCTTGTCTCTTGATGTTGGTGTCCTTTGAGCGTATGGAACCGGTTAGCCCTGTTTATTTCCAGACAGTATTATAAAATAGTCACCACAACTTGAAAGCACTATATATACAAAGCATGTATCTCTAGTAAGGGGTGGGCACTGGGGGGGGGGAGGGGGAGTGGAGATGGTGGTGAAAGAGAGATAAGTAAGAGATAAGAGAAAGTAAAGATATAACCTGAAATAGAATGAAAGCATGTACATGTAGGAAGAGGTTGGGGGGGGGGGAGGGGTGGCACTTGAGATTGGATATTCCATTGATAATATTGAAAATAAAAACAATGTGTATAATCTGAAATAGAAATGGAAGCACATAGGATCTAGATATGTTGGTTTCAATCTCAGAAGAAAGGCTCAGAACAACCTGCCTAGCTATTGATGGATTCAATGTTTTTTATTTATATAGATGTGGGACATTTATGGTATTATAGTTATTGATCAGAGAGGAGTGGCTGTAACAATTAATTGGAATTGATTGATTTATAGATTAGCTTTGATAGATGCAGGACCCTAGCTTACAGATGCTGGACATTTTTGTAACAATTAATTGGATTGATTGATTTATAGATTAGCTTTGATCGTGCACCGACTCTGCCTCTACTGGAGGAAGAAGAGGAAGAAGAAGAGGCCAAGCAACCTCCTGCAGGTATCTATAAAAAATGTTATAATTATTAATTATATGATATTACTTATATTAATTAATTAAAATGATGCATTACCCATCTCCTTGTTATGGAAAGTATTTTGTCCCTGAGTTTGATGATGTACAGAGATATAAGGTTCATGATAGCTTGGGTATTGCTTTTTTCTCGTAAGTGGAAATTCGTGTTTGAGTAAGTAGTCACCAGAATGTCTGGCATGTTGATGAAATGGTTTGTCAAAAACAATAAAACTGTTACAAATTTTGAAAGTGTATTTAACAGCTATTAAAATTCCCTGACTGACCTAAGATTATATCAGCTTGACATGCCTTCCTTTCCAAACTTTGAGGGGTTATTCTTAAGAATTTATTAACATATTCGCAAACCATAAACAGGAATCTCATAGGGACATGATAAATACAGTTTTGAAGGAGCAAAGGACTGTTTGACCAGAACAGAATTGGACAACGTTGCAACAGCGATGCAACTCCTGTTTTCCATTCAATAGATATATTTTTGTGCCATGTACTTGGGGATACCTGGGGATCACATCCAGTTTCATTTTATTATAAGCCAGGATGTGGCAGGGAAGAGCAAAATAAGTCAGTTGTTTGTATTTGTTTGTATTCACAACATCAAAAAGGTAAACAAGCTGACTAGATAGCACTTAACAAACTTGAGTAAATGAGAGCAAAGAAACAGTTACTGTCAAAGGGTTAGTTTTAATAAATTGTTTTTTATTTAATTTATGAAATTCTTTCACCACTCATAGATAAACATTATGACGCTGACCAGGAGGGTAAGGACTCCACTAACCACACGTTCCGATAGTTGACTAACAGGATTAACTGTCTTATACAATAACACATTAATGTGATTTCTGTAATGATATTCTGCAAAAGCACCATTGCACAATGTTATAGTTGTTTGAGATGCTTTCTTTAAGTGGAGGGTCGTTGAGCACATTACGACTGTTTTGTGATCTGAGACGTGATGTTGCACAAATAGCACGCTTGCACACTATCATATGTTTGTAATACTACTAATAGCAGCACACGGATACTCCAGTGTACAGTAACATTTTGAGGGTGAATTCAGCAATAAGATTGCACAACAGGGACCCTTTTTACAATAACACATTGGCTGGGATTTTTGTAATAATATTAGTATTGCAAACAGCCAACTTGCCATTTGTGATAGTATGTTTATTGGCATAATTTACACAAATTCGCAATTGTGCAATAACATACTTGTGAGATGGCAGTAATAAACACTTGCATGTGATTATTATTAATAATAGGGCATACAATGAGAGACCAATAAACTGTTGGCTACAATGCAAGAGCTAACGTCAAAGAGTATTTGTCGACTAATGAACTTTCCTTTTGAAAAATTTGAAGGGTGGCCAAATTTGATCGTTCAATTATCGTCTTAGTAACAAGCACTATATGGTAAGAAAAATACCCTAGTCCTCAATATTCTGTCTGAGTCGCAAGTATTCAACTTGAGTCCTCAGTATTCTTTTTGGGTCCTCATTACTGATAGAGTCTGTATTACTTTGGTAGAGATTTGTTACATGCATCCTCTATGAAACTAAACTCTTTATGTCAAAAAAGACTAACTATTCTTGTAGACTTATTATCTAAAGTGAATCTAGAGATGTTAAGACAGACTGTTATTGCTTAAGACTTCTTTTCCTTTAATCACTATTTAATGTTGTAAACCATAGTAAATATAGTTCCTAATGGTAATACAAATTTGTGCTATCATGATTTGTGCTAATTGGAAGTCATCTCGTTATAATTTGCACACCGTAACTAATTTGCACGCTGTAACTAATTAGTCAAAATCTTAACCTTTTCAATGTTACTTTTTTCCTCTGAGACACCATTAATTCCTTTCCATAAATTTTTCAAGCTTTGTCCTTTGTATCATGTCTTATTTTTATATGTCTTTCTTAACAATTTGATGTCCAAAATTATAACAATTTTATTCGTTTAACATCTTTAATATGTTCTATTTGTTTTGTTAACCTTTTGTTTAATGTCTAATTTCTGTCAACAAATTGAACCTAGTGCAAAATGTTTAGTTATTGTTAAAGAAAGTTATGCTTCAAACTTATACTAAAATAATGTTTGTGATTTTTTTCCTTTTTTATTGTTGCAAATTTCGTGCCTTGAATTGTAAACATGACATATTCAATCATCTCATTCAATTAGACTAGGAATTACAAAACCTGCATGTGTGAGGTACTTTGATCCATAGCCAGATTGAGCTAGTGTAGTTGGCTCAAGCACATGTTAATTGGAAAAGGCCCACATGCCCATAGGCACAACTGCTGAAAGGAATACTGGTCTATAACATAGCAGAAACAAGTACAGGAGACATGTTTAACTGAGTCGTATATGGTTGCAGTGTGATCGGAAAGTGATCAGAAAGAAAAAGGAAAAGTAATCGGACAGACACAAATTTTGGACAATTTATTGTATGTAATATTACAATATTACATTGGGTTATTTTAATAACGATCATTTGTAGCATGCAAACTACTAATGAGTTAATTGCCTAAATTAGTGTACATTTTCAATCTACCAGATCGTGTACTACTGCCATTAGATATATGATGTTTGAGCTTACACCCGATCGTAGCGAAGTATGAACATGAAATTAGAGAAAATATGCACAGATAATGTACATTACAGATGCCTTAAAGTTTTCCTATATATGTAGCGATTTGAGATTTTCCATGATATATGAAAGTTATACACCTTTATAATTTTTTCAATTTTCGAATTTATTCTCATATGTTTGTACAAGATTAATACAAAAATAACATTACAGTAGGAAGGTTAAAACATATGAAGGACACTAGAAAAACAGCAAGACTGTTATCTCAGCTAGTGACCAAGTAGTAATATAAAACAATGAAACACTTAAAGTAAGTTCAGAAGGGAAAGAAAGACATAGAGAAATAACCGAAGAAGAAATAGTTTTTAACTCTCCTATCCTCCGTCCCGACAGATACGTTAACGGTGGAGCAACCCAGTCTGCCTCCGGAACTGAAGAAGAAGCGGAATAAAGAGCAGAACAAGAGCGGGGAGATGCCCTCCTGGATGGCCAAGTTTGTCGAGACCAACAACCTGAGCATAACCACCGATGTCAAGTTTGACGATGACGGCAAACAGACCCAAGACGAACAGAAACAAGATGAAGATGGAACCATCGAGAGCATTAAAAGGTAAGATGAGGCAGAATGATCAGTCCTGGCAGGGAGAATGGTTCTATTTAGGGTCAGATGACTAGTTAGACTTGAGGTATTAGAATGGACCATTGATGTATGCATTTATCCCTCACTCCCTTCCTCCCCTCCCCTGACCATTTTACAAAGCATATATTCTCTACGTTAACTCACTGTAGGGCCAATCAAGATGTATTATTTTACCGGCTTTTGATTCAGTTGTTACTCTTCTCTTCTCCACAGCCAAGCAATACCTGGCATTGTTATTGAAGAGGACACACCAGTCTGACCAACCAGCTAGTCAGTGAAATATTCACTCAGCATATCTGCACAAGATGATTCTTAATCCTAGTGTTATACAATACATGTCATGTTGGTATGGAAGGCTCCATCTTTTTTAGGAAAGCTGAACCTTTTAGTACACGTTCCATTCTTTTCACAATTTCTTCCAGAACCACTGATATATACAACTACCAATTTTGTTTGTAATAGACGAGGGTGAATATAGTTATCGGCTAGTATAATTACAGTTAAATAATTATTAGCTAGTATAATTAAATTAACACCTCTGGCATGAGAGTATTCTTTTATTCAGGATTCTCATTCAATTATAGAGGGAATTGTTATTGCCCCCAAATAAGTTAGAGATCAGTTAATAAAGAGCTCACCGCTACAAGTTACTACTAAACATGTCTAAATTTATGCCTGTCAACATCTGTGTACGATGACCATTATTAGCACCAATTGAGTTAGCAATGGTAGCGCCCTTAATATCCTCCATCAAATGTAAATGCTTTCAACCATATTCTGGTCTGCAGTAAAATATATTCTCTATAATGTATAAGTCATAAACTAAACCAAGGAAATGCCTTTGAGATGAACTTATCCTAGATTCATCTTTCTAGTTGTAAGTTTTGTATAACTTCAGTACTACAGTCATTCCTTGAGAATTTTTTCACACCGTGTAGGATATATTTTTTTACACTTTTAATAGTTTAGCAAATCAATATTTTAAGTTAGAAGGTGACTACATGTTTGTATTCTGAGAAGCCAGACTTAATTCCAGCAAGTAACATTGGCAACTCTGTGTAAAGGTGCCTTTAAGAGATCTTTAAATCTCTTTGGTGCCTTAAGAGATGCCTTAAGAGGTGCCTTAAGAGGTAAAGGTGCCTTAAGATACTTCAAATCAATGATCAGAAAGTAGGTTGTAAAATGATTTCAATGTGAAATATATAAGCAAAACCAGTACAATCTCCAATTTTTTGGAGCTTTTAGATTGTGAATTTATATTGTGGATGATTGGTTTACTGAAGGCATAAACCAAATGATTGGTCGAATTTGAATGAATTGCTAAATGTTCATTGTAGATTTAAACAGAACTGTCATTAAAATTTAAGATTAACTATATTTATGTTTAAATTTGGAGCAGTGTATGAATGAGTCACAAAGTTGAACTCCCAATACAAACTAAGTCAATTTTTTGTTTACATGAGATTTGAATGAAATAATGCATTGGGCCATTTCTTACATTTACTTGTTTGTAGGCACAAACTCATAGTGCAATTAAAAATTAGCAAGTTTTATCATGAGAAAAGAAAGTAGACATGTGTCAATTGTGTGAGGCCATTGTTTTAAACTGTAAAATGGGCATTATCATGTTTTAAGCAGGCATGAGCTTTTTCCGCGAATTCGCGAAATATCCGTGATTTCTTTTCTACCTCGGGGACAAAAACTATTATCCTAACACACTGTAGCATACGCAAACTGGAGCCTATACCGCATTTTTTTTTACCCCAGGCTCATCCCTGTTTAAGCAAATTGTGCCTGTTCACAAAGTTCTCACCATAAAGTAAAACCATCAAAATTGTCACCACTTGGGGGAACATCTTCACATTTCTTTCATATATCACTTTTTACCTTTGAAGTGCTTTATATCATCTTTTCTGTTTGCAATGAACTTATTTATTTATATATTTTATTGACTACATCTTGATTTTCCAATTTCAACTAAATTACTTTATAACCTTGAATGTGTATAATTTGACAAACCACCTTGATGTACTTTTATGACATTCCTGTTTAGGGTTTTATTAATAGAAATATGAATTTTGTTCATAATTGAATGTATTGAATTAGGTGAAAGTTTTGTGTATAGTTTGCAGCCTTTGACATCTTGTACAGAAATATATGATTTATTATATTTAATGAAATGACTTGTTTCTTTTTGGTTTCCTTCCATGTAAGCCTAATGCCTTCACTCCCACCCTATAAAATGAAAAATGAATACTGCTAGTAAAAATAAATGAAATTAACACGGAAGCAATGGCTCTAGTATTATCAGCTTATATACATTCCTTCTAAGTCATGAACTTTTGGAGAAAACTAATTTGAATGTCACGTCACAAAGATTGTCTATTATTGATTATAGTGGGGACCATCTGTGATGACATTCCAGTTGGTGCATCCAGTTGTTATTGGAGATTGGAGGCTTGTACCTATCAGCTCTTGCTTTGGGAATTCCCAAAATGATTTTTGGCAACATCACTACTAGACTTCATAATATGCACCCAATGCCACAATAGCTTCAGTTAGATCATCCACTTGTGATATCAACAGAATATGAGATTTAATAGTTCAAACAAGGCAGCACCCATCGCTGCTGAATGACGTTCCCTATACAAATAATGCTTCTGAAGGGATTCTATAACTCCATCATGAATAAAAGTTCTTAGAGGTTTGACTCATAGAGAACTGAAGCTACAGCGATAAAATGTGAACGTTGGACACAAACAGAATAAGACAATGACGTGATAATCAATTTCTTCCTGGTTTATTTAAAAATAAAATAAAACTGTTAGCAAACTGCTTATCCACTAGAGAGCCTGTGTAATAGAATGTGTAATAGTAAGTTGGCCTGACGTTTCGATCCTAGCAGGATCTTCTTCAGAGGCTAAAAAAAAAGCCTCTGAAGAAGATCCTGCTAGGATCGAAACGTCAGGCCAACTTACTATTACACACTGGTTTATTTACACGCTAACATGGTTTTATTTACATATGTGGTGTGATAACATTACAAAAACAGTTTGCAGCAAAATGTAAGGAGAGGTATATGCAAAGCTCTGAACTCTAACATTGTCACTTCCAGCAAGTGTTTAAAGTTGTCATTATCTAAAGTCTATTCTTACTATGAACACAACCCCTTTCTCTCTGCAAAATGTCCCAGTCATGCTGTCTCTAATGAACAATTTTTGTCAAGTGAAATTTATGTGAGGATATCTGTAACTTCCATTTTCAAAAAGCAACAATTAACAGAGGGACATTGTATGAAAGTATACACTTGTATTACAGTTCACCCAAAAACAAGATATTAAACATTTACCCATTTATCATCACACAACTGCTTCTTGGCTCCTCAAACTCGCAGACTCAAACCACACTGGCACCTCTCTACCCCTCTCCACTGTCTCCTTCCTATCACCCCCCTTCCTCCCCCCTTACAACTCTTAGAGGTAAAATCCCACTTATGCATCCACAGAAAGATTATCTGTTCCTCTTGAAGGATGACATTAAGCAGCTATGAACTTTATGAAGTGCATCTTTGGCTGACATGCAGAGTTGAAGCAAGTTACATCATATCTTAATTAGCTGAGCTATTTTCTAGCAATTTCACCATGTTGAGCCAAATATTCTCTCTGTGGGAACCTTGCTAACATTATTTAAGTCACTATGGATCATATGTAACTTGAACTATGCATAGTTAGAACACCTCCATTACTTTCCTTGGCCATAGAGGCAGATTACCAATTTAGAATATCTTCACATATACATTTCAATGAAGCAGCAGTTGCCGGTTTCTTCTTAGTATTTCTCTTCTTGGCCGGGGAGGTGTCGGAACATTCATTCTCTCTGTTGTGATACCAGTTATTTTAGTCTCTTCCTTCTTCTCCCACTGGATGGAGATTACTAATAAATTAAATCTTCACATCAACTCTTAGCAGGAGTTGCCTTATTTTTCTTTGTATTTCTCTTCTTGGCCGGGGGAGGTGTCAGAGCATTCATTCTCTCTGTTTCGATACCAGTTATTTTAGTCTCTTCCTTCTTCTCCCACTGGATGGAGATTACTAATAAATTCAATCTTCACATCAACTCTTAGCAGGAGTTGTCTTATTTTTCTTTGTATTTCTCTTCTTGGCCGGGGAGGTGTCCATCGATATTCTCTGTTGCGATACCGGTTAGTTTGGTGTCTTCCTTCTTCACCCCCTGGATGGAGATTACTGTTAAATTTGATCTTCACATCAACTCTTAGCAGGAGTTGCTTTATGTTTTTTTGTATGTCTCTTCTTGGCCGGGGGAGGTGTCGGAGCTTGCGTCCTCTCTGTCTTGATCTCGGTCAATACCATCTCTTCTTTCTCCTCTCCGGTTGGCAGTTGTTCTGCGGGCCGTTTTAGACCGTTTGTCGGCATATCAGGGTCGAGACTGGCTTGGGGAGCTGGTGTCACCGCCTCTGGTGTTCCATTCAAGGGTGCAGGCATTACTTCTATTGGTGGTGGTGGTAAAGGTCTAGCAGGGGGGACACACCTACAACTGGCACAGGCCCACAAACCTGTGGTTAAGTAAGAGTTAAGTAAGAGAACCAGCCACTCATATAATCTACATTTACAAAGTGTCTTGGTTTAGAGCTGAGGCTAAATCTATTTTGGAAGGACATCACACACCCTGCATGAAAACCTTACAAAAGACGCCACAGAGTTGTTCAAATTCCTTCATTTTTTACATCTATGGTCTTTATTCATGACCAGTTTTGTTAATGCAGCAAAAATGACAAAGATACTTTCTTGTTTAGTATAAGAAAATATTTCTATGGTATTGGTAACCTAAAAGTTAGCCTTATCTAAGCAGTATAGCTTACAGTTTATCTCCTACCTCTCCTCTTCCCCCCTGTTGGTTTCTTTCTTCTCTCCATCCCTTGTCTACTAATCCTCTTACATCTTTCTCTTTTGTGTTCACCCTGCTCATTAACCTGTCTGTATTCTGTGTGTTTTTCCCTTCTGTTACTCTAACTTGTCACACGGGCTTTGAAGAAGATCTTGCTTTTACACAGTATAGCTTATGTAAGACTGTTTATAAGCATATCAGGAATGCATGTAATTAAATACACTACTTTTCTGGTGAATGCCTTTACTAACAGAGATGGACGAGCGATTTAAATCCACATCTATAAGATTAATACACAACCAGGATATGTTTCCTACACAAGTACTATTACATGTAAAACATTCACAAACCTGTTGGCAATTCTGTCAAACCAACACAGAATGTGTGGTAACCACGGTCACACTCATCGCAAAACATCATCTTATCCTGAAAGTGAAGAATGTCAAAAATAATGCTTAGTAATAAATTTTATTGTCAAGTAAAAGACTCATGGAATAAAACTATTGATTTGCGGATATAACAAAAGGTCTTTATACATTGTCGTTAGGTTTTCATTTTGTTAATGACTGATTAAATGACATAGATCCAAACATTAAATTGCCTTTGTTTTCTGAGCTTTTGTTTTCATGGAAGTTGAGCTCATTAACAGTGTTGATCCGTTCACGAAATGAATTCATCAAACCCGACCAGCAATTTACATTTTGCAAGAAAAATGTGCCTCACTGCAACTGTAGAATTTTTCCAGAGTAATTTAATAATTCCAAGTTTAAGTATGTAAAAAGTACTGTGGCTTCCAACTGGTACCACCCATCACAGAAATTACCACAAATTCAGGGTTGGGGCCCATCGGTCTCTAGAGTATAGGGATTGTAATCTTGTGGTCTTTGACTTTACAACTATCATAGCAAATCACTTTGTTTTAATATTTATTTATAATATGTCAGTCAGTCATACAGTGAGTGTACTCAGAATGTCAAGTTAGAAACATTACAATAACATGAAAATAACATTCAGTGGCAAAAGCAATCTCAACATAGATACTGACTTTGCTTCAACAGAAACAACATTTGCCAAAGCCGATATTCATACTACTACTAGTGTTAGCTCAGTGGTTAAGGCCGGTGCCTTTCAATCATAAGGTCCCGAGTTTGAGTCACTCCAAGATTAACGTATGTCGTCCAGTTACAGAGTTGTTGACAATTGACAATTCATAATCGTGGACGTTAAATATGAATCTAAGAGACTGACTTCGGTCAGCTTGCGGATTTGATAAGCCAATGATGGCTTCTTTGCGAGTTCCTGCTTGCAGGAGGATCTAAAATACATACATACATACTATGTATTCTTTGAATAACTGTTGCTTGATGACCCAAACCTCCAAGATTCATTATTAAATTATTTATATGAAGAAGAACTGTAAAACTCACTTCATGGGTAGGATCTCCACATAACGTACATGTTTTACATTCCATGCACTGCCATGGGTAAGTCTTAATGGCACAAACCAACGCAGCACTCATCTCCAAACAAGATGGATGACCTATGCAAGAGAGCAAAATATATAACTGACCATTTAGATCTGGAATTTGGGAAAGTATTGCTTTATTTACTGATTAACCTAATAACACATATTGAATGTATGTGACCTAACACCTGACTGTTGATTTAACTATGCATACAAAGCTATGATATCCTGTCGCAATAAACCATAACCATTCCTTGTGGTAAAAAATGTGGCCTACAATCACACAAAACAAAACCAAGACGTTCTTTTCTCATATTTAAATTCTGTCAGTCTGAAATGAGAAAATGATGAACAAAAGTCCAACACAATCATGACAAAGGCAGGCCTTGAAATTTGGGTTATTTACTGGTTAAATGATTGTGAATTTTCCCATTTGCTACTAGGAAAAATTAAGTAGTTGTATTTTTCTGCCATAGACACTAAGACCATAAATCCATGACTAGTGGGTTAACAATCGCCAGTCACAGAATTAGCATTACTTCTGTTCTTAAGAGAGGATCTGTAGAACTACTTTATTATTAGCAAATATTATTGAGCTGTTCCCATGAGCCTGTACAATAACTAACAAGTGTTGTAATTCAGGACAAAGCCAATTGATTATAGCTAGGAGACTTTTAAAGCACTGCATATTTGGAGCAAACGACTAAAACAGTGAAATGCTAAGCTTGTCAAATGTTGTTAACAAATTGTGTTATTCAGCGCTCCCGAAATGCCTAACGACATAGTAAGAAAGTAAACCCAATAACTGAGTGACATGTTTTTAAGTGTTTTATACCTATATGATACTATTGTCAAAAACTACCACGGATCTGTAAAGTTGCTTCCACTAGGGGTCCTGCTCAATTAGTCCTTTTCATGGGATGTATTGTTTCAAAAAATGAGTTTGTTAGACCATCCATGATCTGATTCATTTGTATGTTAATGTCAATGAGGTTTAGCAAATAAGGAATTAAGATTAAGCATAACTACATATACATTTCCCACATATCAATTATAATACTGAGCTTCCTATCATCCTCCAGGCCAGTTTCTAATTTGTAAAGAAGTTGTAAGTTGGCCTGATGTTTCGATCCTAGCAGGATCTTCTTCTTCTTCTCCACACCTTTCTGTCTTTGTCCTTCTCCAGTTTTTTCCCTACCCCTTCCCTTAATCCTCTTTGTCCCTCCACTGTTAATCTCCTACCTCTCCTCTTCCCCTGTTGGTTTCTTTCTTTCTTTCTTCTCTCCATCCCTTGTCTACTAATCCCCTTACATCTATCTCTTTGTGTTCACCATGCTCATCAACCTGTCTGTATTATGTGCATGTTTTTTTTTACTGTTACTTGTCATTTAGCCTTTGAAGAAGATCCTGCTAGGATCGAAACGTCAGGCCAACTTACATTTACACATTCTCCTACACAGGCTCTCTAGTGGATAAGCAGTTTGCTTACAGTTTTATTTCATTTTGTAAAGTAGTTCATATGTTTTAATAGAACTCACCACTGTTGTCACACTGTGAACAATGCACTAGTTCCTCAGGCTCTCCCTTCCTGTTACCATCTCTATCCTTGAGACACAGGCCACAAATAGCATCAGGAATGTCTTTGGGCTGAAAACAAAACAAAACAAAACAAAAACGTTAAAAAGCAAGAATTGGTGATGTTTTAATAGCTGAGAAGTATGAAAGCTAAGACAAAATTTGTTCCATTTGAACTTTGGAAGATATCATGGTTTTAAAGTCATGTTAAGCGTGGCCATTTTTTTGTAATACATGATGGCACAGTACCACTAGAGGATGAATTTTTTTTTTTTTGTATCTAATTTTTTTTTGTTATAATGATCGTAAGTGCTGCTAAAAAAAGCAATGCTGGTACAAGGTAAGAAGCAAATTTATCACTGTTACAAAAGAAGAAGAAAAAAACAATAACAACAACAACAAACAAACCAAGTAATAAATAATGAACAACAATATAAATTCAAGCTCAAATTTCTCAGTGGCTTCATCCTTAGACGTGCTCAAGTGTCCAGCTTAATGTTTGAGGCAATGTTTACAACATGACACCCCCCCTCCCCCCACCCCAAACAGAATCAATCCTTCATTAGCTGTTTGGGGGAATGGCCCATTACAAGTTTATCTTATCACATATGTTGATGATGCTTGTTGTATTCACTTCTCCAATGTAATCCCCATTACCCTGTACCATAATATCAGTTCATCCAATGTTACTCAATTTTCTTCGTAGTCCAGACATTTTCTTACCCCATTTTATAAAATGAATCAATATACTACACTCTATGATTCACTCCATAATTCAGTCTGTCACTTAATTCAATTCTATCACAGTGATCACACTATCATTTCTTACGTTAATACAGTTCTATGCGCTGGTCTGTGGCTGCACCCTACGGGAATTCCCCCAGGGGACACGTAGATGTGGCTACTTAAAGTGACTGTTTGAATTGTGCACACATTGGTGTGTGGGTGCAGACAAATTACCGATGACCAGGGGTTAAATGAACATTGTAAAGTCATGTGAGAAGGCCTTAACCTTAATAATAATAATCAGCAGTAATTTTTACGGCTCTTAAGCGACCAAAAATGTAGGAGCAGCCTGCAAAGGGCTTATGGATTACAACAATACTCGTCGGGTGGCTTCTAATTCAACATTTTAACTCAAATTAGGAATCTTTTCAATTTAGAAAGTCATTTCAGATGGGAAAACAGTAGATTGCTCTTGGATGAAAAAACCCACCTTACTATGACCCGCCTGGTATCGAACCCGGAAGCTCTTGATTGCTAAGCCTCATTGCTTCAAATGCCACCTACTTTATCCACTCGGCCTCAGCACCTTGATACAAGACTGTTCCCCTTTAACTTTAATTCTATTTCAGGTAAACAAGCCGACCAAAGGTTAAATTCATCAACTCACCACATATTGGATGTGCTTGGGAGGAATGATAGCTTTCTGTTGTAGCAATTGACTGAGTACTTGAGTGACTGGAGGTGGTGGTGCAAGAGACACCATGGGTGCTGGTTGCAGGGAGATCATGGGTGTCTCCCTGGGTGGGGTGGGAAGTACACTTTGCATCTGGTCCTTGAAGAAACCCGGAGTGATCCTCTCATGGTCGAAGGGAGGTTCGATCGTTGCCAGCTGAAAATTAATTGGATTAAAATTTTATTAAGAACAATCATCTAGACTGGAGACACACAACAGATTTACTGTTCAATTTAAACATTAACGATCATATATTTTTTTTACCTCATTAATGCAAATATCAATTATCTAACATGACTATCTCTGCATGATA
>JAIPMN010041064.1:0-12143 GCA_020650975.1 Apostichopus californicus
TAAAACTTCTTTTTTCCCGCTCTTCCACAGACAGAGCTATCGTGAGGTCGCCCTCTATTGGTTTGGGTCGATCATGATGAGTTTGGTCATCTTCATGCCGGGAAATATCGCGGGCAAGTTCGGAGGTGATATCAAAGTCTCGTACGTGCTGAACTTTCCATTTGTGGTGCTTCCATTTGTCATCCTGATTAAAAAGTGGAGAGAAGAGCCAACATATGAGTGGTCTCCTTCAGAGGTGAGTGGTTATGGAGGGATGAGAATTGACCGCCCCATAGCATTTCAAATTCAACTTTGTTAGCCCTCGTTTGGTTCATACCCGGAGAAAAAAGGGAGTTTCCGGGTATCACATGATCTATGAAGTAACCAAAGCTGTCTTCCTTATCTAAGCTAATAAATACCCGGAAAATCTCCATTTTTTCTGGGTATAAACCAAGCGAGGCCTAAGCAGGTTGAACTCGTAATGGATCTTTCCTGTTGCTGCAGTTCAGCTATGTTCATTCTTATTTTTTTAAGTTCAAATGTTTTGCTAGTTTACCGTGTTCTTGTGTCATCCCACACTTGAAAGCTGCTGATGTGTTCTGATGTTTTCTGGGTCACTCCCAGGTCTTGATGATATTTTTTCTTCATAACATGCTGTATTCCTGCCACTCGGCCAATTGATCAAACTGGTTCTAACCAGATTGAGGGATCGAACGCTCACACATGTATTTATTTCATGTATGTGATGGCCACATATTGTAACCAATCATTACATTAATGTTAACTACATGTACATTTTCAGTACCTTCCCTACCCACATCTAGTCAATCAGAGTGTTCCTACTTTGGGTAGCTAGCCCTCCATGCATCATGGGCTGTCATATTTTTGTATTATTTTTTTTTTTTTTATTATTGTCATCTTTAGTGAGTGCAGTCCTGCTCAGTGCAGAAGCACTGCTTTCCAGAAGAGCCCTCAAATTTGGGTGCTTCTCAAATTCAGTAGATTCTCTTTAGCATGGACCAGAGTAGGTCATTTTGTGTCACTGGCCCCATTATATATTTGTATTTCTTCAGTCCATGTTAGAGCTCCAAGAATAATCAGTGTTCATCAGGGTGATTCTCTTTCTGTAAATTGTGGGGTTTTTTTTAAAGTTAAAGTCATGTAAGTAACATTGCTGATTTGCTGACAAACAAACTATAATTTTGTGTCCTTACAGTATGTTAGGAAACACTGTTTATTACGTTTAGCTGGCATTGTTCAGGTATGATGACTTGTCCTATAAACTAAATCAACTAAATCCTAAATTGTGTTCTGAAGTTCAAGTTTAACTGTAGAAAGTTTTAATTTCATTTGGAACATGACTTGAATGGAGCTTACATGAGTACTGTAACAAAAAAACATATTTCTTATTTACTACTACATGTACTCCAGAGTTTCATGAATTGTACAGATATATATGTATATATAGACATGTTTGTCAGCATGTGTTGGAAAGTAAGATATATCCAAAAGAGAAAAAGGGAACAAAATTATACTTTCATTTCCAACTATATTGCTTAAAACGTTAAATCTGTACCAAAATATTTTGAGCGTTATCTCAGCTCTTCTTCAGTTGATTCCTGCAACTGAAGAACAGCTGGAAATGAAAGTATCATATTTTTCCTTTTTCTCTTATAGATATATGTATATATAATATATAGATAGATATATATACAGTAGTGTAACTATCTCTTCAGAACAGCTCAAGGTATAGTATTCTGTGCAATCGTATCTGCAACATTGTTATATTGTAGCTCTGGCTCATAAACAAACCGCCACCTTTCTGTAAATAAATCTGCTGGTATAGTTTTGGTCTCGGCTGGGTGCATTGGCTGATTATAATATGCTAATATTAAATTGAACAGCAGTTTATTACAAATGGTACAGTAAGTGTGCGGTTGTCCAGTAACCAATAAACAGAACTGCTTTGTCTAGGTTCTGTCCTACCTCTTGTATTTTATCTTTGCATATATTTTTCTCTAGCACAATTCTTTTGTCAGTGATGTGCCTTATGGAATACCATTTCTTAAAATGGAATAATTTAATGATACAATATTGTCCATTAAGTGTTTGCCCCTGACAATGCACATGGCATCATGCATATTATTATGTGTATAGGGAGTAAACCACCTTGAATAGTGTGGTGTATTCCATACAGGTGTGGTGTACTGCCTACTTCTACAAATACAGTGTACATTGTAGCACAGTGTGGCTATAGGCTCTCTGCATGTAATACATGATTCGTAACAGAGGAATTTATCATGACTGAATGATATGCACCCAGCTTCTGATCTAAGAACAGACAGAAATCTTTCGCCTCTTAACAAAATGTCTGTGAATTCACTGAAACACTTGCTGTTGTTACATACAATGTATGCACCTTACATTGTCATCATCATACACTTAATCAAAGATAGATGACATCCTCCATATTGTTTTCACTCAACTATACATGTTAAAAAAAGGAGAAGTAAATAGTACACTAATTGACTCTAACACTAACACTTGTATTTGCCTTTCATTTACTTTTGTCAATTTGACCTCGTTATCACAGTCAATCCAAATCATTGAGTGATTTGAAAACAGGAAGATGCAAAGATTTTTCATGTTCTTTCCTTTTCATAATTGCTTAGTTGGCTTTAACTATGTTTTGATTAGCGGGCTAGGAATTTTCTCAATTTGCCGGTTTAGCACTATTACAACCTATAATAGTTTCCTTTTAAGCGTGCTGCCATGTGTTGAACTGTATTAACACCTTGATCTAAGTTGAAAGCAAATTTGCATTTACAGAGACATATACCTAGATGGACTCAAAACGTTTTGGTAGCCATCTTGATTTTCTATATCTTGTAGGAAATTTTCAGAAGTTGCATTTAAAGGTATTTTCCTTTCGGATACCTTTTGTAATACATACATAATGAGCTGAACGAGAGGATAAATTATAACTGAACAAAATTACTGGAGTGAGCAAATCTTAGGTGTTCAATCTTTCTTTGACAAACCTTTCTTTATTTAAAGTGAAGAATTACTCTTTTCTTTTTTGCTATGTATTCCTCATATTTTTGTCATGTGACATGACTTACCATTGTGAAACTTTTATCATACAGTGGCAGTCAGAACCTGGGAGGTACAGTAATTGCCCTCCCCCCACCCCCACCCCCATTCTCCCTTCTCCTGTATAGACTAATTGTTAACCAATTCAGATGCTTACACTTAATCAATAAGTTGGCACACTTGATCCTTAATAGGTTAGTTCCTCATAAATCATAGTCATATATGTGAATGTTAGCACGGTGAAAATCCCCTCCTCCATATTCATGTTCCTCCTGCTTATGTACCCCCTCCCCTCCCTGTTTATACCCTCTTCCCCATCTTTCATTATCCTGCTGAAAAGATTCTAATGCCACTAATGAAGTTTCCTCACCTATTTATTTACTTTCTAAAACTTTGACTTGCTAGGTAATAGGGTGCATAACATTATTATCATGTCTAATGTGGTACAGTACGTTATAAACTGCATAACACAGTACCAGCATGTGCTCCAGCTTCAATGCAACGTTCATAGTTTCAATGCAGTGACTAATACCCTTGTCCTGTTCTCCATTCTAGGCAAAGACTACACAGCAGAAGTCTATTTTGAAGAGACCAGTAGATCTCATGTTTGCAATTTACCTCATTGGTGCTACACTGTTTTCATTCCTCAGGGCTTTGGTGAGTAGAAGCAATCTACAGTTTTATAACCTCTCTCTCTGTCTGTTTGTTCAATGATAAACTGTCAATAGTCAGTTTAATCATTCAACAGGACCAGATGTAATTACTTCTCCTATGTTTACTTAGCCGTTCTCTTATTTCTTTTTTTTTTCTGGTGAACTATTAACCGAGGTGTAGACCAAAAGTCAATTCTGAGAGCAAATAAGCTCACCGTGTTAATTTATTGAGCATATGTCGAGGTTTACAAAATAAGACAGAAAATTCTGGATGTGAAAATAATTTATTTAACAGAATTAACCTTGGGTAGGTTTGAAAAGGACTGTAAAATGATAAAAAGAAGCAGAATTTATTGATACTGACATTCAGCCATTGTGAACAGAACCATACTCAGTCTGTCACTATGGCAACAACATTCTTTCAAATTTATAAATAGAACAGGAATAATTATCATAAAGAAATTCTGAAACAGTTTAATTAAGAGCCTTATACCCAAGTTAGGAAATCTCCGAGTTTTGGATCAGGTGAATGAGGCTATAGATTATAAAATTTTGATGACAGTGGTAACCATTGTCAATAGACAAATATAGCTATATATATAGCATATAATGGAAGTACATGAATATTTTATAATGGATAGGCTAGTTTCACATAGCAGCATTTAATTTTCTGCTGACAGTCTGCACAGTTTAAATAGAAGAGTTGTTATGTTTTAATGAAGATCACGGAGAGGGGGATAACAAAAAGTGTTTGCTGTCTGTCTGTGCTATCATAAGATGCGGTGATTCCGTAATTGCAATCTATTTCTCTCTTTCGGCTCTGTCATACTCTCCAGCATGAAACAGAATGGGCCGTGTAAAATAAGCAAATAAATATATGAAACTATCTGTCCGAAAGGAGTAAGTTCAGGAGTTTTTAAGGTGTCATGCAGTGAACCTATGTTCCTTTTTTCTTTCTCATCCAGGCTGCGTGGGAGAGTCCTTTAGGCTTGGCTCAGACGTACGTCAATGATTATGAACCGTACCTCAAAGATCCGGTAATATACCCAAAAATACATGTAAGTATAAATCTCAGCTAACCCATGTAATATTCTCATATTCCATCCTGGTTGTTGTCATTGTGACTTCTATCCCGTACATACTCCTTGCACATCTACAAGCGATGAACTTGCATGACTCTGTAGTGGACATAGTCTCCAGCAAATGTCGAAATCCAAAATATTTCTTCAGTGCTGCTGCTGTGTTCTTCTACACACAGGTCATCTACTGGTTATAAGCTGACCATTGCTTTGTCCGTCCACCCATTTCTTCCTCTGACATGTTTGTCTACATCATCTCCGTCATACAGATCTACTGGTCATTAGTGGAACATTGCTTCTTCCTGCCACCCCTCCCCATTTCCCCTCTCCCTCAAGTGTCATGACATCTAACTTCTGCTACAAACAGGTCATGATCTATTGGTAATTAGTTGACCGTTGCTTTCTCCTGCTTTTCCCTTCTCCCCTTCTCCCTCAAATGTCCTGACATCTGACCTTTTGCCTATATTCTTCTACACACAGATCTATTGGTCATTGGCTCCTTACACCCTCCCACCCTCCCCAACCCCCCCCTTCCCACCAGCTCCTGTCCATCTAACACCTTTAAATCTAGACATGTGCCTACATTCTCTTCTTCACATAGATCATTATGTAATGGTCATGGACTGACCATTCCTTTATCCATGCCAGGTCCCTTTTTCCTACCCTCTAGTTCAAATGTCCTGATATGTAACCTTATGTCTGTCTTCCTTAATGGACAGGGCGTGATCTACTGGTCATTAGCTGACCATTGCCTTCCATCCGCACCACCCCCCCCCCTCTCCCTCACATGTCCTGATAAGTAACCTTATGTCTGTATTCCTTAATGGACAGAGCGTGATCTACTGGTCATTAGCTGACCATTGCCTGCCTCCCCCCCCTCCCTCCCTCCCTCATCCTCAAATGTCCTGACATCTAACCCTATGTCTGTAAATACCTCTCCATGCAGGTTATGATCTACTGGTTTTACTTCGTTCCCTACTATGTCTGCTGCATCTACGGTTTAATTTATCCCGGCAAATCATGGATGCCTGATCTTGCTCTGATCCATGCCGGAGCCTCAGCTCAGGTTTGTCTGTCCAAATTTTGCCTTTGTTTTATTTTCCGTCTTACCTTTTTATGCCAGTCTGTTCTAGATCTTGGTGGGATTGTGGGATCAGGGTCACCTGTTTCACAACTCCTAATCTCCAACTCCCAAGAATGTTGTAGGTCTGCTGTGTACAGCATTATATTACACTATATCTTCCCCATCCCCCCCTCTTCCCCCTCCTAATCCCAATTTGACTTTGTATTGTGTCCCACCGAATCCATCAACAAAATCATAAAGATGGAAACTGGAGGACTGTATCTGACTTTCTGTTATGGAACTTGGAAAGTGCCACAAAATAGTTCAATTAATGTGATCACTGTACTTTATGATTATACAGAATACATAAGTTTCTCTTCTGTGTTTTATATATTTTCGATTTGAAAGTTTTCCATCTGCAGTGTTTATTTATGATGCTGTACATATTTCATGATGTTCTTGATTGATCTTGCTTTAGTATATATACATTAATTTTTCTCACTGGCTTTCAATAATTTTCTTCTTCTATAGGGACAAATCACACACATCGGTTCGTCAGTTCACTCGAGGACTCCTTACATTTACCGCATACCATACTCCGCCCGTCCAGTCGTATACACTTTGAATATCCTCCTACTCGTCGTTCCACAACTAATGTCTTACAAGTTTACGTATTACCCACAATTCTTTGCTGATCTGGAAGAGAACTCCAAGTCAAGTACCAACGGTCAGATACAGAAGAAGCAGCGGTGATGAAGGAGAAAAGACGAAGGAGTCAGTGAAAGATGAAGGAATTGATATTGTTCATTCGGGATGAAGTTCAATTCTGAAATTAAATTGAGTTTGTTTCATGTCATTGCACTCATGCATAAATAACCATGCATTAATTCTTAATCTGGAGAGTTGGAAACAAGTTTCGTAACAGCGGGCGTGATAATTTGTCGAAAGAAGAGAAAGAAAAAGTGGTGTGCATTTTAAAATCAGAAGATTCGTGAAATATTATTACGATCATTTTCTTTGTGCATCGTTGTGTTCTTGACTAGGTAACAAGTCTTGCGTGCTTACTAGAATCAGTCCGCAATTGCATTGTGTTTTTGAGTGATCCCTTGATCTGTGGGGAAATGGAATGAGGATATGTTATGTTACATTACATTACGTAACATTACTTTCTGTAAACTCTTGTCAGCGATAGCACATCCTAGCTGAATGTGTCTGTAGAAAGCTAGAGTATAATTTTGATCATTGTCATAACCTACAAAAAGCTGTTTGAAAATGAGATAGGGCAAAGGTTGCCATAGAGAGTGTCAGTTGCCAGAGACCACATTGCACTCTTAGTTTACAATGTCAATACATTATTTCCTCGTACAATATGTCAAGGTCATCATACAGAAATTGTATCCACAATTTATCTGAATGTTAGATTCAGACACTTTAGTATCCACAGAATGGAATATTGCCAGCATTAAATTCTAGTCATGCCACTCATTTAAATCAGTTTTGTGTCGTGCTTGTAAGTTGTGAAATATAACAGTGCCTGAAATATAATGGGTTTTCTGTTTCATTGCATTGTAAAATAATTATCATAGCCGGAGCAGTATTATTTACACGTAGACATTTGTGACAATTTTACCTAATCATATAAGTTCTTTTTTCTTTTTTTTTTCATGTCTGACATTAGGAAACATGGATTAAATGAAATTTCTTCAGGAAAGCAAACATTTTGTCCAAATGGGTACTATATGCCATTTCTATATAAATGAGTTAAAAAGGACCAAATTAAGTACTATTTGTAGTTCACATGTTGTTTGAAGTGGCCACAATTTTGCAGCTTAGATAAAGGTGATTGTTGGATCTGATTATTGAAGGATGTATGTAGATAAGGTCATTTAAAATCTTATTCTGAGAAATAAATCAAGTAATTTTATGTAATAGTACAGCAAATAACAAATGTGGATTAGTTAACCAACTATAAGAATCTTTTACCAAAGACAGTCTTATTTATGTTTTTAGCTTCCATGTAATGGAAATTTATCAGATTTTTTTTAATGGAGCCACAAGAAATGAATGATTGTTTTTTTTTGTTTACTTCTTGTATCTCTTTGTTTTTGTGTGCTAGTAACCTCGATGATCAGTAAACAATTTTGACAAATTTCAGTTGTTAGAAAAAAAAAAAAAAAATTTAAACTGATACAAACTTCTGTATAGATCAAATATAAAGCATACCTGACAACTTTGTATTCAACTTATTTTAATTTGTAGCTAGTATGTTTTCTTGTGGACTTTTGTTGGTTACTTCAGGGAGAGGGATCATTGTATTGCAAAACGTGGTCTCCGACTTTTCCAATAGGGTAATTTATTTGCTCGCTACTTTTATTCAAACTGTTCTAATGGATCAAACAGCAGAGTAAACCATAGTTGGTTACCTGCAGTGATGAATTGTAACTAACTTGAAGTTGCATTTTCAGTTTGGTATTAACATGTCATTTATCTGCTCAGTACTAGGTAATAACTCACCATGTATGTGAAACAATAATTATCAAGCTATAGTAGTAAGTAATAGATTAGTAATGCCAGTGCCTACCTTCATATCTTTACCAACATATTAAGTTAAACACTTTGCACTCAGTAACTTGCTATTATAAAGTTGAATCACATGTACATATTACACTTTTGTATTGGACAAATTACTTCCACATGTTTTAGAAAACTTTGGTATCTGCAGTGATCACTTTAGATGTTAGTAAATAAGTTAGCATGCTTTACACGTTTAGTAATACCTGAATTTACCACTGACTCATAAACCAGATGTTCTTCAAACTTTGTTGAATACCTTTTAGTGATCGAATCAGTACTTTTTTATTTGCCTAACATATTTCATAATAGCTGCAGCTGCCACTTTGGCACTGAGTTATAAACCGAATGTTCTTCAAACTTTGTTACCTATAGTGATCACTTCAGTTACTGTTTATACTCCAGCAAGCTTTACCAAATTTGTTACCTAAAGTTATCACTGTTGCACTTTGTTATTCATCATATGTCGATACTTTAACTTCTGTGATCACTTTGGTACAGTTATAGACCACACTGTATAACAAACTCATTAGCCTCTTTGTTTTCGCTACACAAGTTTAAGGTGATACTTGTACGAGCACTGTACTGGCTTCCATATATGAATGTACATGTACGCCAGAATTATTAACAAACTAGTAAGAATTATTTAGTCAATACCGTAATTTCTCAGCTTTCATATTAATGGTTTTGTGCATATTGATTCTGTACATTTATAAGACATCAGCATCTTCATTACTATGTAAACCTGTGCGCTTTCCCACCATCTTTTGAAACATGCTTTCATCTTGTCATCACCTGGAGTCATCAATGTATTCTCCATTTTGATATCATGTCACAGTGGCCACCCTATGTACAAACTTCAATCTTTACTGCCTATTTTATTGATTATTGTTACTTTCAAGATGTCAAACAGTTTTAATATTTAATCCTCTACCTTCCCATATCCTCCATATTCTTCCACCCAATATATGTTGCTGATGTGTAATGTCGTTTGATAGTACTTTCACATTCTTACCATTCGTAGTTATTGAGGTTCATTTCCAGTTTTAGATCAGGAATAGTCAGCAGTCTAGTGGATACCGACAAAAGTCATTCTCATGAGAGTGCTTTGTGTTGAACTAAAATCTGATATATCATATAATTTAGTAATGTACAAAAGTTGTACCTAACGACAAACTCTTTTCGAGTTCCATACGCATATGTTGCCATAGTAGTAATGTATCGTGCATGTGATAAATAACTGAATTATGAAACAAACACAGGCCGCATGACTTTGGTGAAGTTGGTGTGCATAACTGTTATGCGTATTATAGTATAGTTCATGGACAACACTGACATCCACAGGGGTTTCATGGGGGGATAAAGTTAGGGAAACCCTGGTCTAGTGGATACCGACAAAAGCCATTTCATGAGCCAACCTGTTGCCGCCACTGGGCTGCAGTATTTGCCTATGAGTAAGTCCTACTTCTTAACTTCTTAAAATGAGAAACTGCTATGATACTTAAGTTTCAGTTCATGGCTACTCGGCAAAAAGGGAGTAAACTGTGATGATATTACACAATGTGAGTAATTTTGTTTGTCAACAAGGAGGGTCATTGAGAGTGAAGGTATGTCACTATATGACCAATTCTTAAATGCCATATCTTTATTCAAAAAAGGCTTTCAGTTTGTGTTGCTGCTGTAGTGTACTAATTTTGGAGATGGAATGGGTTGTAACCAATTAAACCAAATGTAGGGATTATGGGAAGGCCTTAAGGGGTTTTGTCTTTCTTTGCAAACCTGGATCACTAATTAGTAACTGTTATTAGTATTGATTACAGTATTCCATCTTATATTGGTAAGTATTATTAAGCATATTCAATGTTACCAGAAGAAAATAATCAAACAGGTTAAAACACAAAAAAAAATTAAAAACAAAGATAAATAATTGTTTGTATGATGCAGCTTTTCTAATAGTTATTAGACCTTTTTTGTAGTTTTTCTTACGATAAACTTTAATTCCTATGCTGGTATGTATGCTTGCCGTATCAGTCAAGTTTGTGACAGTTGTGACACTTTCAAGATTTGACAGAAGTTCTTCAAACTATCCTTCTAATTAGCATGAGACTATAGCACACAGTCTGAAGGATTTAAATCATTGCTGAATGTTTGCAAAGAACATTCTTGTGAAGCTAATGTATGCCAACATGCAACTGTGCTTGGGACTGTTATATTTGTTCAAGACTTTATTATGAACGAAAGCGTTTTAATAAACAAAATTCTAAATAATTTTAATGAAATACACTAATTTGTATAAATACTGTTGATATATCTTAGGTGAAAAGTTAAAACTAAAGAATATAAATGCAGAATTGCTAACATTGTACATTTTGGAAAATGGATCCACAAAACTCCTGTAAAACTACTATGCAATAGTTCAGAGTTAGCTTCAATTTGTTGAGTTTCTGTTTGCTGTCAGTTTTATGACAGATAAAAAGATTTAATAATATTTCTCGTCTCTTTCAAGAAAGAAGAATTGTTGCTTTTTTTCTTTTAATTATAAATAAATAATTCACTTTTGCATATTCAGGTTCAGTCATAACCTGTCATTTTGTGTGACAGATCAGAAACCGGCTGTATTTTATCAGTGGAATGAAAAGCTTTCTCCAGCATTGTATCAAACTTTGAAGGGCATCAATACAGTCACCCCTCCCCTCTCCCCTCTCCCCTATACAAGGATCACATTTAATAATACCACAGGTTAGTTGCACTTCATATATCAAACTGGGTATCTATACCAATCATATGGCACTTAATTTTGCATCACAGCATTCTCAACATGTACAGTGTTATGCTATATTTGGACAAGGATTGATAATGTCAAAAGTCATTTTCATGTTATCCTTTAAAATAGGTTTCGATCTAGTAGGTAAAATGTGGGACAGGGAGGGTAGGGGGGGGTAGGGACTGGTGGCAGTGACTCAGATCAGAAACGAGCATTATTTTTTTCAATTTTATCAAGAATTTTTCCACATTTTGTATGAATCTTTGAAGGACATCACGACAGTGGGGGAGGTGGGAGACCTTTGCCTCTGAATTCAAGTCTGGGATGCAAGATAATCTTTTACTGATATTGATGACTATAAAGCTTAACTGTAGATGGTCAGTTATTTGCATAATAGGATCTGGGCATTTTGTTCAGCAGGGCATGATATTATTGGCTTTATCAAAATTCAAAATAATAAGCTACATTTAGGAATTTGTCATGAATAAAAAGTATGTATATGTTCGTATTCTCTTAGTCTCGAAAGTGCTAGTAAGTTTATAGAAAGCGCCAAATGGGCAGCTAGCTTGCTTGATAGCAATTTATGCCCCTGTCGATCCACTCCTGGGTTGGTATTATTTAAAAGGAGGACAATTTAATCAATTGTAGGTTATTATCTTTCATTTTCTCTTCATGCTTGTTGTGATTTATTTTGCAGTTGTTGTATATTTAGCACTCTCTATTTGTAACTATATCAACATTAATTAAACTTGTGGGCTTAGATCATAACCGCTAGTGTTTTTAAATTGTTGCCTAATCTTTCACAATGTATAGTAATGTTATAACAGTTTCATTTAATTCAGCAGAAATAAAAGTGTGTTGCAATCATTTTGTCTGATATATGAATATTTATTGCCTTGTCTCTGTCAACACCTTGTTATATATATATGTGTGAATGTATA
>JAIPMN010041069.1:2348-14222 GCA_020650975.1 Apostichopus californicus
CGCCCCCCCCCCATATTTTTCACTGGGGGGCTGGCGCCCCCAGCACCCCCGGTCCCTACGCCCTTGGTGGACGTCATAGCAGCAATCATAGATGAAACACTCAACTGATAATGCTATGGATGTCATAACACCAAACTATACTCAAAAACACATACTGGTAAAGGTCACGTGATACATGGGCGTCAAAAAATGTCGAGTACTGCTTACACAATGAAATTTGGGTAAATAAGTACAAACTTAACAAATGTAACTCACACGATAATAGTGTGAAGATCGCGGGAGAAAAAAACAAGACTATTACTCTCACGACAACACGTTGCGCATCATAGCAGCAAACGCAAGAGCATTGCTTACGCGATAATACTGTGGTCATTATAAAAATAGTCTCAAGATATTTAATATAAGCATCACAACACCAAGCATAAGAGCAATGCTCTCCTGATAGCACTATACAGGAATCATAGTAACAAACTAAACAACATTACTCTTCTGACAGCACCACACAGGAATCATAGCAAAAAAACTTACCAACATTGCTCTACTGATAGTAATATACAGGAATCATAACAACATACTTAACAACATTACTCTCCTGATAGCACTATACAGGAATCATAGCAACAAACTTAACAACATTGCCCTCACCATTGCACTATGGGCATTAGGGCTTAACATGATAATACTGTGGGCATCATAGCAGCAAACACTGTATTACTCACATGATAATACTGTGGGCACCATTGCAGCAAACACTGTATTACTCACATGATAATACTGTGGGCATCATAGCAGCAGACACTGTATTACTCACATGATAATACTGTGGGCATCATAGCAGCAAACACTGTATTACTCACATGATAATACTGTGGGCATCATAGCAGCAAACACTGTATTACTCACATGATAATACGGTGGGCATCATAGCAGCAAACACTGTATAACTCACATGATAATATTGTGGGCATCATAGCAGCAAACACTGTATTACTCACGTGATAATACTGTGGCCATCATAGCAGCAAACACTGTATTACTCACGTGATAATACTGTGGGCATCATAGCAGCAAACACTGTATTACTCACATGATAATACCGTGGGCATCATAGCAGCAAACACTGTATTACTCACATGATAATACTGTGGGCATCATAGCAGCAAACACTGTATACTCACATGATAATGATGTGGTCATCATAGCAGCAAACATTGTATTACTCACATCATCATAGCAGCAAACACTGTAGTACTCACATGATAATACTGTGGGCATCAAGCAGCAAACACTGTATTACTCACATGATAATACGGTGGGCATCATAGCAGCAAACACTGTATTACTCACATGGTAATACTGTGGGCATCATAGCAGCAAACACTGTATTACTCACATGACAATACGGTGGGCATCATAGCAGCAAACATTAGAAACATCAGACAGAGGAAGAGGAATCCGGCATTATTGAAGGCTTTGCTAGCATCTTCACCAATCTTCAAGTAGAGAAGGCCAATCAGAATACCGATAAAGATTGGAGCTGAAAACCGAATGTGCGTCAGTGTCTGTGAACGATTAGAATCAAATCGGCCAATTGTATTCTGTATTTTAGATCCTCCTGCAAGCAGGAACTCGCGAAGAAGCCTCATTGGCTGACCGAAGTCAGTCTCTTACATTTATATTTAACGTCCATGATAATGAATTATCAACAAATCTGTAACTGGACGACATATATTAATCTTGGAGTGGCTCGAACCGGGGACCTTATGATTGAAAGGCACCGGCGTTAACCACTGAGCTAACACTCCACTATTAGTATCTTACTGAAATAAACAAGATTTAGACACGGTTTGGAAAATAATTTAGGTATACGAAGCGAACTATGTACGCATATCAACTGGAGTAACTGCATGATACGATACTACAACGGAGAACTATATTCATACAGGAATTCAATTCCGTAGTTTATTCTAAGGGAATAACGGCTGTCACTATGTGTGTACTACAAATAGACAGTGTACACAACAAGGTACAATGGGAAGCTCAGGGATTTATAAATAATAAATTATTTAGGACGAAAGGAGGCAGACATACAAATTATACGCAGATAGACAATCAAAAACACAAAAAATACTTCCTGGTTTGGAAATCGAAACATATTTACGCACCTGGTCTCTAAAAAATACAATAAAGGCTCTCTTGAAAAGAATCCAAAACTGCACAAACAGGTTCGCAGCAAACCGGGTATCATGCATCCAGGTCTCGTTCTAATGGGAAAAAAATCAATAGGTAATTAGTTCATTGAGATCTCAAAAGCGGGAACGTACTTTGACTGTTAGATACGCCTAACTAAGGTATCGAGTGGTACATTGTAAGGTTTTAATACGAAAATGATATTGATACAATGTATCGATGTATTGATCAATTATACTATACAGAGGAAGTTGATATACGTGAACACACAACGCCATCGTTCGTTGATGGACTATATCAAAGATATCATTCGTTTCTGCGTTAGAGGTAACGTATACAAACAACCTTTTTTTCATTTGCTACGCTTAATGGGTTGTGGTTATAATAAATAAGTGAAAAGAACAGTATGCAATGCAGTATGCAATAGTATGCAATGCAAATATTTAAATTGACAAAATCATTCCTTTATGAAGGTTGAGTTATAATCAATTTCTTAGGAAAGGATATTGCAAGGATTTCACAAACGTTTCACTTTACAATCTTGCACGATATGTGTATTTTTAAAGATTTTTGTTCACTTTGGCTAGCAAATTGTGACTGCAACATGTTACGAATTCCTGCCATATAGTATACGGTTAAGTAAGACATGACTGGTGAAGTAAGAGAGATAGGTATATATGGATAGCTATATTGAGTCCATTGATATGGAGATAAAATTATGATTTTGGTTCATTACTGCAAATGAAAAATCAATAAAGACTAACCTTAACTACAGTCTGAGATTTACCAGAGCCATCTGAATAAACAGTAACGGACTTTGACGTGCCATTCTTGAAGGTGGCATTGGGAGAGTGACCGTTTGATGAGGTTGTAGGGAAGTCCCCCAATGCGATGCTGAGACTGTGGCTACTGCTTAAGCTATTAAAGTCACTCTGTAATTTACTGTATTCTTCACATTTGCCTTCTCTGTATGATTTTGTCAGAATTGGCAATACGTTACCATATTCACCACAGGCCAACTCGATTACTGTGAATTATAACAAAATGGAGAAAAAATCATGACATGAACGAATCAAGCAACGATTTCAGAATGTCCGCTTCCAAAACGATCAAGTAAACAGTAAAATCTTTGAATGAAATAAGAGAGAACTGTTTTCTTTTCTTTATTTTCGATATAACATATCTGGTTTTAGCGAAATGTTAGCATTGAGCATCAAAGCACTCAGCACTAACTGTACTGCACTGCATTTTACTGTAGTGTACTGCACTATACTTTACTGTGGTGTACTGCACTGCATTTTACTGTAGTGTACTGCACTATACTTTACTGTGGTGTTCTGTACTGCACTGCACTTTACTGTAGTGTACTGCACTATACTTTACTGTGGTGTACTGTACTGCACTGCAATTTACTGAAGTGTACTGCACTATACTTTACTGTGGTGTACTGCACTGCAATTTACTGAAGTGTACTGCACTATACTTTACTGTGGTGCACTGTACTGCACTGCACTTTACTGTAGTGTACTGCACTATACTTTACTGTGGTGTACTGCACTGCAATTTACTGAAGTGTACTGCACTATACTTTACTGTGGTGCACTGTACTGCACTGCACTTTACTGTAGTGTACTGCACTATACTTTACTGTGGTGTACTGCACTGCAATTTACTGAAGTGTACTGCACTATACTTTACTGTGGTGCACTGTACTGCACTGCACTTTACTGTAGTGTACTGCACTATACTTTACTGTGGTGTACTGCACTGCACTTTACTGTAGTGTACTGCACTACTTTACTGTGGTGTACTGTACTGTACTGCAATTTAGTGTACTGCACTACACTTTACTGTGGTGTACTGTACTGCACTACACTTTACTGTAGTGTACTGCACTATACTTAACTGTGGTGTACTGAACTGCACTGTGTATAACACTGTTCGTCATTTGAGAACTGTTAAAGACCTTCCTCACCTACATGGTGATACTATCTATTTCTTACAACCCCGCTGTTGAGAGACACATGAGAGGTTCCTTTTAAGCTCTTAAATTATAAACGTCTGATTTAGAAAATAAATGAAAACAGTTTATCGGCACTCACCAAAGTCGGCTGGATTATGGTAAGGCGGACAAATGAAGTGCATTGATTTAAGATACGGTACCAAACCAGCCACGGTTCCCTGGTAGACACATTTACCGTCACCAAGAATGTAAAGCTGCGAAGAAGGATCGTAGAGAGAATACACACTTTGCAAAGTAGGATCAACTTATTCTCCAAACTCAGTCAAATGTGTACGTTGAAAGGCAAGTACGGCATGCTTTGAGATCTATCGTATAACCATTGACGTCACCAGTTTGATTCTCCCATTGATTCCCAACAAATGCGGAGGACGGGGACGAATGACGGGGAAGGATTGACGGGAACGGGTGACGGGAAACGAGGGACGAATGACGGAGAACTAAGGAACAAAAGCGGGGACGGGGAACGAGGACTCCACGACAGGGATCGAGGGCACGGGGAACGAGGGACGGGGATGAGCAATGGGTGGGCGAGATGAGTTTGGAAGACGAGATTAATCTTTCATTATGGTATAAATATTTTAATAATAATTTGATCGTTATATCACCAACAAGTACAAATATATAGCTGTATCATTTATTGCATATTGTAGGTTACTTAATCTCTATATCCTATATAAGCAAAGCGTTACAGGTATATTCTGGCGTTGGTTATAACACCTCTAAATATCGACAAATATAAAGTAAATCTAAATGGTACAGGACTAACATGTAATGAATTATGAAAATATTGTTGGCGCAAATCGATTTGTTCGGTGGAAAACATGCAACACATTTGTACTTGAATATATGTATGCATGATGTTACGCAAGGAATTCCCGTACCTTCGTTTATAACGTATTTTCTCTTTAGTTTCGTTAAGGCCTTAAGGGATATTTCCTTTGTTGATACTGTTAATTGATAAGTTATTCATGTAAATCAATGGTCCTCGTGTCATTCCTTTACCTTATTTAGAGGTTCGTCATTGATTGCTCTATTGTTTCTCCTTAAAGCTGATTATTCCAATATTTGTTCATAAATAATTTAAGTTGATCTTATCGCATTATAAGCTAACTAAGTGAAGTATATCAATTTACCTTATCAAACATCTCGAAGAGTCTTGCACTTGGTTGGTGAATGGTGCAAATTACAGTGCGCCCTCCTCTGGCCAGGGATTTGAGAAGTGAGAGACACTGGAAACTTGACGAACTGTCAAGACCACTGTACAAAAAAGATATAAATGACACTGATTGGACCCTTACCGTACGTGAAGTTAATCTACGTTTCCCCTATGTAGATCAGTGTAAACAATTACAATACAAATTACATTGATATGACACGCACTGTAAGTTGGCCACTAACCACTGTAAAAATAAAGATATAAATGACATTGATCGGACTCGTAGCGTACGTGAAGTTAATCTACGCTTCCCCTATCTAGATCAGTGTAAACAATTAATATACAAATTACATAGATATGACACGCACTGTTAGTTGAATAAAACAATTGCACTATACAGGACTCGTACCGTACGATATGGTTCAATCCATTTCCATGATATCTAGATCAATACAAATATGACAAGAGCAATATTAATCAAGGGCAAACGTGTACATGAGTTGGAATGAAAGATATTCTAATTAAATGTCGTGATGAGAGATTTTAACGTCCTATATATACCTTAACATACCAATTATATATCTATATAGGCTACCTTAACTTCGTTGTATAAACTGAAGCATATTTGTCCAACTCCCAGCTTCCTATCTTGTTCCATTGATCACATAAAGAATAATAAACGATATGCAAGATGTCTATGTATGTCTATGCATATCTATGTATGTATGTATGTATATATAACCTTGGAAAAAAATCAACTGTGCGACGGGATATTATTTAACTTGGTCAGGTTCGAAACATGACATTATGTGCGTTAACGAGTGATTTCAATTATGAATGGGCCCTTCTACATTTCTCGAATCTGAATGAATCTCCATATGACCGTTCAAACCCTATTGCTTAAAAGGAATCTTTCATTCCCATCACAGCTAGTTGTTTGGCAACATAATTATCAATGACCTTCGTATATTGTGTATTATTGGTTTCTTGCTCAGCACGATCGAAGACATTCAGTGATTACAACAAACATAACAACAGCGTTGTAACCCAAAGAGTGTGTGCTTAGTAACTGACACAGTAATAACCCAGAGAATGTGTGATTAGGAACTGACACAGCGTTGTATAAGAACATCGACCGTAGGATTGGTACGTCTTTCAAGTGGAGAGGATCTTATAGAGATCTTTGTAATTATGTGTGAAGTTTGTGTAAGTTCACACAGCCGTGTGATTACATTACATGGTTGAAAAGCGATCATTATTTCCAATCGGAGATTGTAAAGCTCGAGACAGAATTGTTGCACCTATTGTCCAAATGGAATAAGTTAACGTTCTACCGTTGATGAATCTTACTGTGTGTCCATGCACCTAATGTGTATTGAATTATCAGTCACAGCCGAAACAGCTCTGTCAGACTAACAGAACTGTAAATCATGAACCTTTACAAGAGAATAGAACGTTACCTAACATTATACTAACAATAAATAATGAACTAAGCGATAACAAGTAACCGCCTTACGGTTTAAGTAAACGTTTATAACTAAATTAGTTAAGAAATCGATCAATATTAATTAGTATAGGTTTAGTTATGTTTGTATGACAAATGACGACACTTGTTAACAGTAGGTAACTTTCATTTTCGTTCAGCGTTTAGTCATAGCTTTATTGCTGCACAAACCACTTCCATTTACAATCATTTCCTACGTCAGAGGGTGTCATGGACACGAGAATCTAACTTGGTGAAACAATCCTCTGAATGCAATTGATGTAAACACTCCTATGAATGCAGTTGATGTAAACACTCCTCTGAATGCAGTTGATGTAGACACTCCTCTGTATGCAGTTGATGTAGACACTCCTCTGAAAGCAGCTGTTGTAAACACTCCTCTGAAAGCAGTTAATGTAAACACTCCTCTGAATGCAGTTGATGTAAACACTCCTCTGTATGCAGTTGATGTAGACACTCCTCTGAAAGCAGCTGTTGTAAACACTCCTTTGAATGCAGTTCATGTAAACACTCCTCAGAATGCAGTTAATGTAAACACTCCTCTGAATGCAGTTGATGTTAACACTCCTCTGAATGCAGTTGGCGATGCTCTGCCGTCGGATGAGTACTTAACAAAATTTGGTTGCAATTTTCTGCATCTTTAGGTCGAATCCACATCCTCATAACGTTTTATAAGGCGAAAACATGACTTGTTTCCCTTCTTAATTGATAATAATTGTTGACCTTCTTGTGACTCCAGAGTGTAGTACGTCGTCATCGCAATTGAGCTGAATTTTATCTCCTGTACAATTTTAAGTCCCTTTTCCACACAGAGCATATGAGTATTTAAATGTACATAAATATTGCAATTTCGATATTGATGTAATTCAAATACAGAGAACATTGACAGCTTAGCAAAACTTTTCAGAGGTTTCACATTTCAAGGATAAATATAACATTTTAATGATTATAATAGGAAAGTAAGCTTTAACGAAGACCAAGCTTGAGAACACAGCGTGATGACACAACGGACCTCCTATAAATGTGATACACTCTTGGTAAGACATCGAGCAGGGATTAATCAATCAAAATAGGTTATGTTAAATGAACCATATCTCGAGTTCGGTTCCAGATGTTGAAATGGGCAATCTCAATTAACAATGTGGACGATGTATCTCTTTAAGATAAAGTCGGCTATCTGTCCCTGTATTATTCCATGAAAAGATGAACTTCGGCCCAAATTAATTTTAATATTCATTTGCAGTTAGCGCTCTTTTTATAGGGTCTCATTGCTTGTTTGGTTTCCTGTTTAGTATTTCTTCTTCGTATTTTTTTGCTTCTCATTGTTGTGCAAGTCGCTGTCGTTATATTTGAATAGTATTATTGTACGTTTTGTCTCTGCGGCTGCATTGCATGTACTGATATTGTTATGTACTATTAAAACTAAAGATCAGAAAATATTAAATTGTTAGGCAATGATTAAGTTGTATTGTTACATTAAAGAACTCACAAAATTATCATGTCTATTTGTATAAATGTCAAATGAGTCAATAAAAGAGATGAAAAAAAAATGTTTAATATGGTTAGACCGTTAAACTCAGTTCTCTCGGATGTAACACTAATACTTTGAACTTTTATGGCCTCGAATAACTGGTTTACAACGCGTAATAAATTTGTCAATTACAATTTGTTTTCCTATAATGATAAAAGAACACGTTGAGGTCTTAGAATTTATAACACAATGGATTAACACTAACATATATGCCTGTACTAAGGCACCGACTTCATTATTAAGTTAGCCTTAAAGGAGCTTTCCAGCGATTCAGAATACCAGTATCTTAAAGGTTGAAAACCGGAATATCTTAAAAAAAACAATATTACCAGCACTCATTTTTTCTTCTTTTTCTTTCCTTTGACTCTGACATAATAAGACGAAAACTCTAGTTAAAGTCCTTTAATCTCCTTCATATACGAGTAAAGTAATTCCTTTGCTTTCCCTCTGTGTACTCTAGTAACTCAACCCAGTTCTCTTCCCATCTATTATTTTCACGAGGTTGTTAAGAAATGTAATTTGTATAAACTTGACACCCGTAGTAGTTCGACGCTCATTCGCCAGTGCGCGGCGTGACTCCGTGGTTACAATTCTCGGTAGGAATGCTGCGTTGAGCAGTTCAATATCCTATTAAGCTATGCAAAGTGTGAGATGTGTAATTCCATTAGCGTCAGCGAAATTGGATCAAAATTGTAAAAATACACTCACAAGACAGCTGCAGTAGTAGATTGAAGACAAGTGTGTGTTTACTGCAGCCGTGAATGTCACTGTTCACCATGCACTGTGATTAGATTCGGACGTAACGTAACAATATACGAGTCATGTTTTGAACATGTGATTGCCCTGTACAATGTCATGTGTACAGCAGCACTGAAATGAATACATTGCACGTTTTAGAGTACAACAATATGCCCTTTATATGGATGTGATTATATATAAAATGCATCCCTAATGACAATACAATACATGACTAACATTGTTTTGTTAATATGAGCTGCCTATATGGCTGTACATCATATACGCTCTATTTCTTGGTGTTCTTATTGACTCAAAGCTTAAATGTCATAAACATACTTCTCACCTGTGTTCGCAAGTTGCTAAAGGTGTTGGACTAATCGGTAGACTTAAAAAGATATTGCCGAAACATATCTTTCGTACTATTTATCTAACTCTTGTTTATCTCCATCTCTGCTACTGTAGTCTTGCTTGGTCGGGCACTAGTAACTCCGCTTCAAGAAAGTTATTTGCTCTCCAAAAACGAGCTATCAGACATAAAACGTATTCTGCACCACACGAACACACCAGTGCACCTATTACATACATTAATAATGTCACTTGTTTTTAATGGTGTGTTACATAGTTAATTGTGTATGTGAAGTCACCACCACACTGTTAAAGTGAAATACCTCATTTATGTTTAATGGTGTTGTCATACTAACTATTATACATTCATATTACATACATTAATAATGTTACTTGTTTTTAATTATGTTTTTACTTAGTTAATTGTGTATGTGAAGTCACCACCACTCTGTTAAAATGAAATAACTCATTTATGTTTAATGGTGTTGTCATACTAACTATTATACATTCATATTACATACATTAATAATGTTACTTGTGTTTTACATAGTTAATTGTGTATGTGAATTCATAGTCCAGCACGCTTCCAAACTGATATTATGTATTGTTGTGTATTACCGTTCAGTGAATCAAATCAAATCAGTCAATTACCAGTTTATTATTCACCAATTAGTTGATGTTAAGCCTAATATTCTTATGGGTCGCCATTATAACCGAGGTCAATTGTTTACCTTTTAACCATACTGATCTTACCTTGTTGGTTCATCAAAAAATAACAACGGTGGGTTGCTGACCAATTCTTGGGCAATAGCCAACCTCTTACTCTGACCGCCAGAAATGTAGTATGTTTGAGTCTGTGAACAGTCACTAAGTCCAAGAAGACTCAGTATCTCTTCAACCTGAAAGTAGACATTACATACGTACAGCATTGTGAATAATACTCAGTGCAATTGTTGATACCATAACACACAAGAGGTGACGGAAACGGTATGCCCCTTTCAATAAATTAGAAGGACCCTTTTTTGATAACTCAATTTTAAGTGTGGATTGCACAGAACATCCAATTTCTCAGTTTCGAGGTATTTCGGTTTCTTCCTGCAAATAAAATCCAAGTCGGCGCTGCCCAGGCGCGTAGCGAGGAATATGCCAAGGGAGGGGCGAACCTGTAGGCAAACTATTAGAGCCGTAGATTCGGCACTGGAAACTGTCTAAGCGTAGCGCCACCGTGTATTGGCGCGAAGCGTACCAGATAATTTTGGCCGAAAATGCCTCCCAGACCGCTGGAAATGGCACTTCCCAGGTCTTGTAAGTTGCATCTAAGCATTTTCTATTTTGAAATTACTAGCGATATCATAAAACATACAAAACAAAAATTGCTCAAGGGGGCGGCGGTCGCCCCCTTCCTCCCCCCCCCCTTTCGCTACGCGCCTGGCGCTGCCTCTCGGGCTTGGTCCCCCTCACTGAACCTGTTCCTTGCCCTGCATCAATAGCATTAGAATCAGCACATATGAGCACAATAAAAACACTTGACACACAACCGATATCATTGATTTTATGTTTTTTGCAAGGTTATATATAAATTATCAATGTTGCCACCTCGAGACTAGGTTAATTTGTCATCATGGATATGAAATTATCGTCGTCAAATCATCGTAAATCGTAATCATCATCACCCACTATTCCGTTACTTTTTTTTAAAGATGTTTTGAGATTTCCCTGATCTAAGAAGACCTTACAACAATGGGAGGGATAGCCAGGGAGGGGAGGCGACACTAACTTTCGGTGACAACAACGGATGAAATACCCTTGACATAAGAAACATTAACAGCTGATATATAGTATATGATATTAAATAGGTTTCTTGTTTCTATAGCAAGATGTGATCTCCTTATCATATGGTTTTCCTCATTTTGACAACGAGAGATCTCTGAAGAAGTTAAGTTTGATTCAGTCAAATTTCCGGGAATCAAATTTTGGAACCTGGTTGATGTCCTTAATCAAAACACACCAAGTCTCCATTTGGGTAAAATAAAATAGAGATGAGATACATGCGTGTACCTACCCACACCCTAATATGTAGTTGTAAATACTTGATGTAGTTAGGCCTTTTATATATACAGAGCCGTAGGGATGGTGGCATAAACCTCGCACCTGCACGAAGGCTGGTAACGCGCCTGCACTACGTACAAAAGACGAGCATTGCGCTATGCAGTTATGGTATATGCTTTATGATACTGGACGCTTGTATACTGGTTCCGAGTGTACACATTATGTACTTACCAGCATCTTTTTCTCCTTGTGACTGTTTGTTCTAGGCAGCTTCAGATTAGCTGATATCATCATGGCCTCCATCACTGTTAACTGTGGAAGCAGGTGACTGTCTTGCA
>JAIPMN010041081.1:892-13413 GCA_020650975.1 Apostichopus californicus
TTTCTTTATTATAGGCTTTTCCCTTTTTATTTTTATTCCAGTGTGCCCCTTTAAGGCTTGGCTTCACCTGATTTGACCTTTGGCCGACGCGATTAACCGATTCTGACTTATCAGTGTTCAAGTTTGACCCGTGGTTATGTTCTAACTCCATTGCTTTCATCTGGGCATCAACAGTTTCCATTGCTCGAGAAATTTCTTGTAAATTATCTAATTTTAGCCCTGTCCCTTTTGTCAACAATTTACGCCGTGGGGCTGATGATTTACATTTGTCAATCACTTGATCACGAATGTGCTCCTTTAATTCTTGGCCAAACTCGCAATTTACCGCTTGTCGCGTTAATCGCGCTATGAATTGGTCAACGGTTTCAGATTCCTCCTGTCTCATTTGGCGGAATATGTGCCGCTCATAAGGCACGTTGACCTTTGGTGTGAAATAGTCATCTAATGTTTTCATAGTAAGCTCGTACTTACTCTGCGTTGTCGTCGTATCTGTACTATTAGTACTAGGTTGTAGTGTTGGCAACGTGTCAAACAGATCCTGTACATCCATGCCCGCCGTGTGTAGTAGTAATGCAGTTTTCTGTTCGTCATCGGTTATCCCCCTACTTGTTATGTAAAAGGTGAATGCTCTTTTCCAACTTTTCCAACGAGGAGACATACTTGCAAAGTCGCCCGTCATATTAAACGATGCCACCGTATCCACGTCCAGTGCTACTGCCATGATGATAGGTGATGTTTTTACTTTACCTCGTCGCCATATTAACGTAGATATAAACAGAGTCAGAACTTTTCGGAGGTCGCCATGTTTAATGCTGATCTGAAAGAGGTCGCTCTTTACTTTTACATGAATTACAATATGATCGCAATATCAATACATTACAAACGGTCTCCCGTAACACGGTCGGTCCAGGTCATCAAATTGTATCCAGATAATGTGAACATCATGTACATTCTCTACATACTTGATAATACCAGTGGCACCATTAATCATTCCATCTTCAACTGAAACATTGAGACAGAGGTCAATTCGTTGGTCAATGCCCAAGGATAGTTCAGTGAATAGTCCCATTGTCTTTTGAGGGTTGTTCGGTATGCAAGTCAGTTTTTTTTGTTTGACTGTGTTTGGAATATCACCTACGACAACATCTTTTGATCTAACTTTGAATTTTAGAGTGTTGTGTTTGGAGAAAACTTTATCATTGTGTGCATTAACTTTCAGGTTTGTCTGATAAAGATGTATAGCATTTGATGGAACACTGTCAACTGTAAACTGTCTAGTGTTCAGCAGCTTTAAATCATCTTCTGTTTGATTGCATTCTTTTAGTCGGTTTAAAAGTTCAGCAAAGCTCCGGTCATCCTTTTGTCTCATGATATCAGTTAGTTTCAAAGGCCCTAAACTGGTCTTTCCATAAATTAGATGCTAGTGGACCATAATCATGAATTAGATCATTAAATATCCATCCATCAAATAATGGCTTGAGTTGAAAAAGATCACCAACAGCAATAATGCTTACGCCTCCAAACGTTTTCTTACTACCCGTGATTTGCTGGAGTTTTTTATCTATGTATGTAAGCATTCCATTACCAACCATAGATATCTCATCAATAAATAAGATTTTCAAATTTCGGAACTTCACTCGAAGTGAGTTCAGCTTGTCTGATGTTAATGCTTTATAAAGGAATCCTTGACTAGCTGGAATGAGTAAAGCACTATGAATGTTACTGCCTTTAATACCATAAGCTGCTTTGCCTGTTGGTGCCATTAGAAGAATGTGAGTATCATCTGGATCACTTCCAGGCTGGCTAGAATAGTATTTCAAAAGTGCATTATGCAGAGCTTTTAATACTTGAGATTTTCCTACACCAGCTCCGCCAGTAAGAAATGTGTACAGTGGTTCTTGCTTTGTTTTACACCAATGCAGTACATAGTAGAAAAAGTCTTTCTGCTTTTTATTGAGGCTGCGTACTACAGTTCTATATTCTGAATCAGGCAAGCGAGGTTTTTGCAATTCTTCTATGTTTGCACTATTGACTGCAATCCCAATGTCTTGTCCAATATTATACAATTCAGGTGATTCATTGGAAGGGATTTTCACTTGTTGTTTATCCTTTTCGTCTCGATGAACCTTTTCCGTATGTTCTGTATTTGGTGCAATCTCATCATACATCTCTGGGTCTTCATTTTCAATATCATCTATTGCCTGGTCAATGATATCTCCACTGTGGTTATATTCTGCTTCCTTGTCTTTAATCTTGGATTCGACCTGAAGGTATCGTTCTTGGTACGTATGACATGACTCTATGATATTGTTCTCATATCTCCAAGGAAAAAACAACATATATAAGCTGTTCTCTGTAGTATTTTTCAGGGTCAGTTTCCTTGTTAAACCGAACATATCTAATGATCTTGGCTTTGTTTCTTTTTCTAAATTTCAACGCACCAACTGTGTAAATCAGTACTTTGCATAATTTCAGTCATATCGAGGTCATCAGCATTATCATCTGAATCATAGTCATCTTTAACACTATCTTTCTTGAGAAGTTCAGTCATATGAGCATCATCATTATCATCATTGTTAGCACAATCGTTACTCTTGTTGTCACTACTGATATCATACCAAGCTGCAAAGTCTGCTAAGCAATAATGTTGTAGTGCTTTAGGTCGGGCAGCATACTTCCTGATAAGTCCCATACATTCAATATCTGTTGAGTTATCTGGCAACTGATAAATATATTTCAATGGTTTGATCAGGATTGTTCGATTTTCTGGTGGCGAGGTGTTCACGAACAGAAATTGCCTGGAGGCTTTCCTCAGTGACATTTGCAACACCAAATACACTGCTTCTTGAGCACTCATTTCAACATGATTTAGGAACTTGTTTCCAATGTGTCGAAATTGTTGTTTAATGTCCATGTTTCCTTCTCTTGCTTCTGTTGTGGCACGCTGCATAAGGTTACTCATACCTCTTTGTCCTTTGCTAATGTAAGATACAATGTACATCGCACATGCATATGGGTCCAATATGTATTGGATGTCCATATTAGCTTTCCAAGTTTCCAGCAAAACTGAACTGTAACCATTAATTCTGACCTCTGATGGTGATCTTTTGAGAAAGATTTTGTCGGATGTTATGGATGAACGAATAGCAATAATGTAGTCATTTTCTGTGGTTTCCATCTTTGTCAACATGTCTTCAAATGTGTCAGTAATGTCTTCAGCAAGTTTCAAATCATCCAAGTAAGCTTTTATGCACTTGTACAATTCTGTAGTTTTGTCATTGCCTTTATCTTCCAATGGTGTTAAAATCATGGTTCTAGGCATTGGTGGGATAGGAAACCCAAAGCGACAAACACCTTGTCTCTTTTTCCTGCATGTCTTTGCATGGCTGTGGGATTGCAAGTTAATACTTTGGTTGACTGTGTCAGGAGGTTTGTTACATGTGACATATTGATCAATAAAGGATACAATATCCGTAGCTGCTTCATTCCCATATAAAGGTGCATCTTTAATCCAAACTAGCATGTGAATGTATGGGGGACCTCTCTGTTGGAACTCTACTCTGTAGAAATGATCAATGATTTCACCAATTGGATGATATGAACTATACAGGAAATCATTCAGGAACCTGCGAAACATCTAATCAATGTGTCGTGCACATGTAACAGGGTCACTCTTGATAAGATTAGACTTGTCATTCCAATTCATGTTTAGTAGTTCTTCATCTGTGAAATGTTTGTTATTGACTGTTCTTCCAAGGATTTTGAGTAGGTGAAGCCACCTTGTTTCAGCAGCAGAGAATGACAGAAACCATGTTGGGATTCCAAGTTGTCGAATCATCGCAAACAATTCTCTCTTGGACTTTTCCCAATAGGGAGGGGATCCTCGTAACGTTCGGAATACTCTAAATCCTTCATCTACAGTCAGGATTTCATTGATACTTTCACTTGTTTTGAAATGCTTAGCAGTTAAGTTCTTTCCCTGTGTTTTCTTCTTTCGCATGCTAAGTGTAACTTTCTGCTGTATTTGTAGTTTCTTGGTTTTGTAGAATATGTTAGGGACAGATTTGGCAAATCGTCTATCTTTGTGACGCAATTCCCATTTACATATTGTGCTATAGTGTACTTTATCTTTAGTGTCACTTCTTGGCTGTCCACAAAACAATGTTGGGAAAGCAAGTATTTCAAGTGTCTTGAAACAAGCCCATAGGTCTATTTCCCTCACCTGGTGCTACACAATAAGTTGGTTTTGTTCATCAAATTCTGGTGTGAGCATAGTATCTAATGTACCTGTAGGTTGCATGTCATCATTTTGAGGTTCTGTCCAATCATCATCTGAATCTGGATCAATTTCATTGAATTGAGGGAGTTAGTTGTGCTGGAAAATCCATGTTCTCTTTTGTGACAGATTGTTCTTGAGTAGGTTCTACGAATTCCTGCCAATCATGCTGCAATGTTTCATTCCATGTCTTATGAATTGAAACTCCTTCATCTCTATATAATTGACTGTTTGCAACAAGCCAATTTGCAGCAAAAATTACTTTATTGGGCCTGACATTTTCGTTTTCAACAGAGTGCTTATAGGAAAGTTTTCTTTTAAATTTGACAGGAATGGTCATGCTCTCGTCCATTTTGCATGGTAATGTCCTTATTGTACTTGATACATTACAAGCAACATTTACCACATTTCCTTTAACATTCAGTTGTCGTCCTCTAGGAAGTTCTCGTATTTGCATGAATGGTATTCGAAGGGCAACTAATCTTTCTTCCAGAGAATGTAGTTGCAACTCAATTGGGACAATGGTAAGTCTGATATTATTGTCTAAGCTTAATGGAGGTATCTTGTCAGATTTAATATATTCCTTACAAGTACCACATATCCAAACTTTGTTGTCAATAATGGAAGAATTGTGTAAAGCAATGCATTTAGTGGAGTTTGTAAGTGTGTGTCCGCAGTTAGTCACACTTTCTTTGCACCATAACTGTTCACAACAACAGCACACATATTCTGGACCGACTGCAATTGACTTCCAAAATATTTTTTGCAATTGTTGGATTGATGATGTCTTCCTGGTAACTATCTTCTTTTGTTTTTCTTTTATTTCTTTTGATACATATTGTGGGTCCGTTCTAGCTTCTGCCATTCGTACTTTGTTTTTTTCTCTTTTATAGTGTATATTTTGATGCCACGGATAGTTTTCATTCGTTTGACATTTTGTTCTTTCTCATTTTGAGAGTACTCGTCTTTTTGTCTGGTCAGTTTCATTCGTTTGATGTTTTGTTTCTTTTCAGTTTGACAATATTCTTTTTTCTGTCTTGTCAGTTTTATTCGTTTGATGTTTTGTTCCATTTCTGCTTGATCATATTCTTTTTCTTTCTTGTCAGTTTCATTCGTTTCATGTTTTGTTTCTTTTCAGTTTGACAATATTCTTCTTTTTGTCTTGTCAGTTTCATTCGTTTGATGTTTTGTTCCATTTCTGCTTGAGAATAGTTTTTATTTTGTCTTATCTCTTTCATTCTTTTACTGTTTTCATACTTTTCACATTGACTGTACGTGTTATGCTTTCTCTTGGATTTAATCCTTTTTCCATTCTTGGCTCTTTCTTCTTGTCTATATAACTGGTTATTTGTTCTTAACTTTTGCATACGTTTGACACTACCGGAGTTAGCATGGTTGTTGTCGTCATGCAATTCATCTTTCTGTACATACTTTTCTTTTTCATCTTTAAGCTTCTTCCACAAATTTTGCCTTTGTTGTTCCTCTCGTATCCGTTCTATAGATGTTTTAGGAGTTGAAGATCCAGGGTTATGTTTTACAAGGCAGAGATCAGTATTCTCAAAACCATATACGACATCAAATAATGATTACTATTTGTGTTTTCTAGATAAAGTGCACGTTTCTTTCTATTCACATTGTCTGTGAATTTGCCAGAAGCTGGATATCGCAACCATTTCCATTGACTACCATATACAGCATATGTATATATGTCAGTTTGTAAAAGTTTGGCAGCAGCCATTATTTCAACCTCCGTAGACCATACTCCATCATTAGAAATATGAGATGTCTGAATGTAGTCTTTCACAGAACACCATGAAGGTGGAAGGTGGCATTCCTCAATAGCTTGGACTACTACATGTCTCAAAATATGATAATTAGCTTCTGAATTTGTTATTAAGAATGACAAACTTCTAAAGAAGCAATTGCCATCACCTGTTATTTTCCAAACATTACATGGTTTTGAAGTATTAACATACAAGATCGGACTGTTGATTTGTGGCCAATTCAAATTACAATTGACATGGATATTTTGTGTATATTGTTTCAACAGGTCAATTTTTGAAATACTCCATTCATTATTAACTGGAAAGAAAGCAAATGCATCATGAGTCTGCACAGAGTGCAAATAAATATCAGTTAATGTATCAGTTGAATGTTGGACTGACACATCATCCATAATTTGGGAAGAGTTTGTGCCTGATTCACATTCTCGGTTAGTTCTGCTTTGTTGCATTTGTTGTTGATTTGCTTTTTTTCTTTGCTGGTAACTCTTTTTCTTTGTTTGTGGCATGACTGATGTTTTCTGTACCCTTACTACATAAGCCAACTTTTATATATTTTGTCCAATATGGCAATATTGAAATTGAAAGTCTGATTGATATGCAACTTATAAGGCTTGACTGATATACATGTTAATAGGCCAATTGATATGGGAGTTGATAATGTAATTCATATGCAAGTTGATAAGCAAGTTGAATGGTTGATTGATATGCAAGTTGAACAGCTGATTGTTTTGTAAGTAAATTGTTTGATTGAAATGCAAGTTTATTGGCTAATTGATGTGCAAGTGTAACGATATGCAGGATAACAAGTTGATTAATATGTGAAAAGCTAATTGATATGCAGGCTAAGTGATATGCAAATTGACTGATTGATATGTAAGTTGAATGGTTGATTAATATGCAAGTTGAAGAGCCGATTGATATGCTAGTTGATTGGTTGATTGACATGCAAGTTGATTTGCTGGTTGATACCCAAGTTGGGTGACTAATTGGTATGCCAGTTCAATGGCTAATTAATTGATATGCAAGTTGATTGGTTGATTGATATGCAAGTTGAATAGTTGATAGATATGGAAGTTGAAAAGCTGGTTGATATGCAAATTGATAGGCTGATTGATATGCAAGTTCATTAGTTTCTTGATATATAAGTTGATTGGCTAATTGATGTGCAGGTGTATCGATATGCAAGCTAACAAGTTCATTAATATCTGACTTGAAAAGTAATTGATATGCAGATTGTTTAAAATTTGTTAAGATTTGTTCAAATTGTATTAAAGTTTGTTCATGGATGTTCAAATTTTGTTCTAGTTTGTTAAATTTTGGTTAAAATTTGCAACATTAATCAAATTTGGTTTCAGTTTCATCAATTTTGTTTCATGTTTTAAATAAATTGAAAATTTTGTCCAAGTTTGTTCAATGGTTGTTAAAGTTGTGAAGGTCATAAAATTTGTTCAACCTTGTTCGTATTTCGCTCACGGTTTGTTCAACTTTGTTCAAATATTGTTCAAATTTGGTTCAAGTTTATTTAAATTTCGTTCACGGTTATTCAAATTTGGTGAAGTTTGTTCAAATTTGGTTCACAGTTGTTAAAATTTTGAAAAATATTTTGAACAAATCTCAAAATATGTTCAAATTTTGTTAAGATTTGTTAAAATTGTGTTCAAGTTTGTTCACGATTGTTAAAATTTTGTTCTGGTTTGTTAAATATTTAGTTCCAATGTTTGTTCAAATTTGGTTAAAGTTGAATGGTTGATTAATATGCAATTGAAAAGCTGATTGACATACAAGGTGATTGGTTGATTGATATGCAAATTGAATTGCTGATTGATACCCAAGTTGATCAGCTAATTGGTATGCCAGAGCAATGGCTAATTAGTTGATATGCAAGTTGATTGGTTGATTGATTGATATGCAAGTTGAATAGTTGATTGATATGCAGGTTGAAAAGTTGGTTGATATGCAAGTTGATATGCAAGTTCATTGGTTGCTTGATATGTAACTTAAGACTAATTGATATGCAGGGTAAGGGATATGCAAGTTGATTGGTTGATTAATATGCAAGTTGATAGGTTGATAGGCTGATTGATATGCAGGCTGATTAAATATGCAGGCCAATTGATATGCAAGTTCATTGGTTGATTGATATGTAAATTGAAAAGCTGGTTGATATACAAGTTGATTGGTTGCTTGATGTGTAAGTTGAGTGGCTAATTGATATATGTGATATATAGTTGATTAACATGCAGGCTAATTGATATGCAAGATCAAAAATTGATTAATATGTTAGATCAAAAGATGACTGATATGCAAGTAGATAGGTCGATTGATATGCAGGTTGTCTGAATAATTGATATTCAGGCAAATTGATGTAAAAGTTGATGCGATTCGGAGAATGGTTGCCAATAAGACTAAGTAAGTTTGTAGTATGACTAGAGTTCTTATGCCAAAGAGAAAGAGTAACAAATAACACAAAGTGAATAGGGGCAATAATAGTGATTGATTGAAACTAAACTTAACTTAGAACAGAGCAAAATGTAGGTTGACAATATTGTAAGACTGATTACCGTATATGAACTCAGTCAAGAGTGCAAAGACAACCAGGAAGTCCAAAAGGAAACCTGAAAAGAAAACAAGGAAGCAATTTTGAATATTTGCCATGAATATATATGAGCTTATGGCGATTCTCTAGCCCTATTGTTATATTTACCATAGATTACAAATAAGTGATAAACTCAAGTATTACCAGACTTGTTGTTGAACAGCGATGTAATCATGTAATGTGTCATTGTTATTTAATTTTTTATGGCAATAAATTGTTAAATGGTGTTAAATCAATTCTGAAACTGTTGAAATGCAACTGAAATTGTGGATAACAGATTATCGTACCAAGTTTTGAAAGAAATCGAAATTACTTGGCAAAGTATTCCCTACTTGTGTTCAATTGTTAGACGGCATAGAGGGCTTGGTTGATGTGATCAGAAGAACTGTCAATATCTCTTTACACTTCCACATATTTGGGAAGTACTTTCACAATAAACACCCATGCTGTATTTTATATCTACTGTAAATGCTTGATTTGAAAGTAGTTGAGCAACAGTTTGAATTATTGTGGACTGCAAAAGTTCATTCATTAGTACGTAACGGCAGTTTGTACACGATGTAGTGGAATTCAACGCAATCACAAATATTCTTATTTTTTTCAATCGAAATTTTGGCGAAGATAGAAGTTATGTAACCGATATGAAACATGAATAGGGTGATAGAGGACACATTGCTCTATTCCGTGATGTGTGTCGCACCACCTAACTATTTCTATAACTAAAGATAATTAATTTTAAACATTTCACTAGTACGTAACGGCAGTTTGTTCACGATGTAGTGGAATTCAACGCAATCACAAATATTCTTATTTTTTTCAATCGAAATTTTGGCGAAGATAGAAGTTATGTAACCAATATGAAACATGAATAGGGTGATAGAGGACACATTGCTCTGTTTCGTGATGTGTGTCGCACCACCTAACTATTTCTATAACTAAAGATAATTAATTTTAAACATTTCACTAGTACGTAACGGCAGTTTGTTCACGATCTATAGTAGAATACAACGCAATCACAAATATTCTTATTTTTTTCAATCGAAATTTTGGCGAAGATAGAAGTTATGTCACCGATATCAAACATGAATAGGGTAATAGAGGACACTTTGCTCTATTTCGTGATGTGTGTCGCACCACCTAACTATTTCTATAACTAAAGATAATTAATTTTAAACATTTCACTAGTACGTAACGGCAGTTTGTTCACGATCTATAGTAGAATACAACGCAATCACAAATATTCTTATTATTTTCAATCGAAGTTTTGGCGAAGATAGAAGTTATGTAACCGATATCAAACATGAATAGGGTAATAGAGGACACTTTGCTCTATTTCGTGATGTGTGTCGCACCACCTAACTATTTCTATAACTAAAGATAATTAATTTTAAACATTTCACTAGTACGTAACGGCAGTTCGTTCACGATCTATAGTAGAATACAACGCAATCACAAATATTCTTATTATTTTCAATCGAAGTTTTGGCGAAGATAGAAGTTATGTAACCGATATCAAACGTGAATAGGGTAATAGAGGACACTTCGCTCTATTTCGTGATGTGTGTCGCACCACCTAACTATTTCTATATCTAAAGATAATTAATTTTAAACATTTCGTTAGTAAGTAACGGCAGTTTGTGCACGATGTAGTTGAATTTGGAAGTTATGTCACTGATATCAAACATTAATAGAGTGATAGAAGGGACTCTTCTCTGTCTCGTTATTGCATATTGCACTTCTTATATATTCCTATAAGAAAGATTATTAATTATAAACATTTCATTATTTGGATGAATTGTCTTAAATTGTATGTACCAACAATTATTGAGTACCACTGCATCTTCACCGTTGCTTATTGTCCGCTAGATAATAGATGGCGCTCTCCGCTTTTCTCCTTATTATCTGCTCTTATTGTCCGCTACTAATGTCCGCTACCTTCAAGCAGGTCACACTGTTTTACTGAGCTTTTTTGGCCCCAAAATCTGCTAAAATGCCTTTTAAAAATAGTGCCAAAGTAACAAGTACATTTTTCTCTTTCAACTCAGGGCCAAAGCTCAGTTCTAAAGCTTACTGGATGCTGGGATTGAAGTAACTGTGCTTAAAACACATTCTATAGACCACAGAGCACCTTAGACATGCAGTACAGAACAGTCATGCTTATGGATGACTTCTTATCACACCAGGGAACATGCTAACCAGTGGGGACCCCTCCCCCATATCAATCGCAAAATGTGCCCTCCCCCCTCCATTTAAAATTCCTGGCTCCGTCGCTGCTCAGCAGTACCGCGAAGATACCTTCCGAACAAGTCATTAAAAATCACTGGAACAGCTCAGGCAAAACGGTTTATTCCAGCCTTGTATTTCGGAGTGTGCTCGAATAAAAAACACATCGAAACTGGCAGAGCAAAGCCGACGCAGACTTAAGAGCACATTTTTAGGCAAAATTTACTATGCAAATTCTATTTCACAATAAACACAAAATTGGAAATAAATGTTCGTTAGGCTGATGCCATTTGAGTCTCATCCCCACCATCGTTATCCCTCGGACGACTTAGCGGATGGAACTCGGGAAAAAAGTTTTCAATTTGGGGATTGAAACATTCATAACGGGAATGGGGCATACTGCAAAAGTACCTAAACTGGTCGCACGCGAAACTTGACCCCTCCCACACCACTCGAATGACCCCTCCCACACCAATCGAACTCTTTCCCCTCACACCCTCCCCAATGAAAAAATATGGTTACGCCAGTGTATGTTAGATGATTATGAAGTTCAAAACAGGATTGAGGTTCGATATTGACAATTGTTTAAACTTTCCGCGAAGTGTACTATGGTTAAACTAGCAATGTGAAAACGATTCAAATTCAGCACGCATGCGCATATCCCTTCCCAACGATATCAAATTTGCTAGAACACCTCATCACCATCGTTTACATTTTAAACTTGAATTAAGTCCGTCAAAGATCGATATTTGTTTTCAGAATACGTATTTTATATAACATGTTGGAATTATAGTCGGGAAGTTTCAGAAGTTTTGCAACTTCCAATTTATTTGAAACTGTCATACAACAATATTTGTAGTAACTACAACTACTGAATAAAAAATTATTTCCTGGACAAAAGAAGAATTGTTTAAAAAAAAATAGGTCTTATTACGGTACGTATGCCAGTGAGTTGACAGTGCCTGAATCTCAGACAGGCACCCAGTGACATGCCTAATAGTAACCGGGGTCCATACAGATGACGGAAGGTGAATCTCACTGACAATGGGTTAAATAATATAGTAGTAGGGGGGGGGGTCTGAAGACTGATGGCCTGGGGGAGGGGTATAAGGGGAGGGGGTGTAAATTTTGCATTTTCACCTGGCCTTAGATGCAATTTGGTGCTCCAAATGAGATTTTTTTCTCATTTGGAAATGAAAAAAGGGGTTTCTGACTTGCGAAGCGGGGGGGGGGGGGCGAAATGATACTTCCGCCCCTCCATATTTTTCACTGGGGGGGCTGGCGCCCCCAGCCCCCCGGTTCTTACGCCCTTGGTAGTAGCACCTGAGAGCACGTCACATGACATTTTAAATTAAATGGGTAATAATATGTTTAATTGATGTATACTACTGTTTATGCTACCTGTCAGCCCTCAGCCTCCGTAGAGATTTATCGAAAGCTCGTTTATAGCCAAGAGTCCCGTTTTAGACACTTTTCGCCTAAACAGGATCTATTATTATATGAAATCATTTACAAACATACATAACGTGTTGCTATATGTATTTTTAAAAATGGTAAACAAGGAAATACATAGGCCTATGAAAGGGGGTGGGAATTTTTAAAAACCTACCATCCTTGGGGGGGGGGGGTGAGGGGGAATTAA
>JAIPMN010041084.1:0-10151 GCA_020650975.1 Apostichopus californicus
ACCCGATTTAACCTATTTGTCTTCTGGCCAAATTGCCTTAAAAGAGACTAAAAAGTATTTCATGGTCAAATTCCTGAGCTCCAGGGATATTCTTAACAATTATTAAGAATGAAAACAAACCAAGCAAAATACAGTTTGGGGCTATGAGTTTTGATAAAAGACCCAAGATGGTGTCCTCTCATGAAGCAAAGACTGAAGTGTTGCTGCTGGGTATATTACTTAGTCAAATGTGTTCAAACCAGCATATATTCCATTGTATACATGGAGTTGATCACAAACTAAAAAAAATATTTAGGATCCCTTAAGCTTTGTACTCTTGACCTTCATCATCCTGTGAGTAATCAGAGAACTATTGATCAGTGAATCGCACAACTGGAAATTGGACGATTGGTCGCTAGCAGACTATTACTTTTACTCCAGCCGACAGATGAATTGTAGAATATGCAAACAGTACAAGAAGTATCTGAGTAGAAACACTACTGCACTTAAATCCACCACCCACAGAGTATATAACTCACTGCACTCAGAATAGGAAAATATAAAACCTCTTCTACAATTATTCTATCCATATAGCCAGGCTTTATGTATCCAGTCTTTTCATTTTGTAAACTGCTTGAGAAAACCACAAACTGTCATGAAAGCTACCCCTTCAAATACCCCTTAGCTGACCCCCATTGAGCCTTGACCACAACCCCTACCATTAAAAGGTAATAAAGTTGATTTGTGGTTTGACAAGTATATTACTTCTCCTAAGGAAACAGACAGCAAAGGCAATTACATGTACCTCAAAAGATGTCTTTGTATAGTGGAGGCTTTTCAGAAACCAGCCTTAAGGTCGCTATGTCTGATATTATGAATAATGAAAAATATCAACCAATATCTATGAAGCATTCAAATCTGTGATACATTCCCTTAATTAACAGAAACAAATTTCCTGGAAAAATTGACCTTTGCAGATGTAATGACAGATACAATCCACTGTTAGAAAATGTGGGTCATTTGATATTTGTGCTAATTATTCATTATATTAAATAGTTTATTGGTGCGAGTATTATCTGCGGACAGTGTAATAATTATCTGATTTCCAGATTGAATGGATCAGTGGTATTTGCAGTACATATATTTAAAGGTATGCTGTATTGGCCCCAAATATGCTAGATATTCAAATATGGTCACCTTTGGTCAAAATTCTTATTACAACCTTCGAAGAAATTTCCTCACTGGGAAATTCAGTCATCTTGTGAGTTCCTTCAAAAATGTCTGAGAACAATTTGGAGAGTAAAGACCTCCAGGAAAGTACTTTTTGAAAACTTCTAGCAATTATAGCGTGCTATAATTTGGGGCCTATACTGACTACCTTTAAGGTCATCAGTATCAATTGACGCAATCGTTTATGGCACGCATAACATTAAGAGTTTTCAAACGTACTTTCTTGGATGTACTAATTCTGCATATTATTTCCAACTGACGATGGAGGATTCTTATAAAAGACATAAATGTCTAGCATATTTGGGGACAATACCGATGAAGTTTAAACACAAAGGGAGGACCATGTTCTTCTCACAATGAATATGGTCCTAGTGTAACGCTAACTCAGTCTAAGATTCCGGGGGCGCCTAAATATTCCCTACTGAGGACTGGTGGTGGTATGGAAACAAATGCTGCTAGGATGGTTGTGTGTTCTTAACGACAAGCCTTGAATCTCGCTATTACATTCAAGGAATATAACACAGGTAAACGAGTAAAGAACGAGCACTGCGTAGATTTCGTAATCTATTACTGTAATCAGCAACGGTACAGACAATACATCGGTACGAAGCCCTCAGTGATAAATAGAAAAACATGTATTTAAAGGAAAATGATAACAAACAAGGTCTCAATACCGAAGAAGATTCCTATAACGATACATACAATAGTGTATAAAAGACGAATACAAAACAATTACAAATAAGACCTCAATGATCGGAGCCAGGGCTTACTACCGAATGGAATGAATCAGAACGAGAGCGAAGACTGATTCACAAGTCTCGAGATCTGATCCAGCTAAGCTGATGAACAGAAGTGACATGACCTGTAATACTTACATCACTGTCCACATGGAAAGCACATGTGGCTGAAAGCAGTGACATGTAGCCTAGATATAAAATAATAGAGGGCGACAGATGTGATGACCAACAGCTTCACACTAGGATGTCAGGCTGAAATATTTTCATATTACCTGTCAAAAACCCGCAGATATTATGGCAATCTGTCACAATTTTATCACAAAATTTCCCTTCATTTTTTTGTGGCAATAAATAGCCGTGAACTGCACTGTGTGAAATTTTAGTATCAAATAACATAAAAGACAAAACCCTGCTTTAACGGTTGTCTCCAATCAAATCCATTCCGATGAATGTCTGAGATACAAACACTATCTGACACTTTCCTATCGATTTTTTTCGTGAAATGTTTGTGACAACTAAATGAGAGTAATGAGTAGCAGCAGCCAAGGTTGAAATGTATATTCCTCCACCCCCTTACCGTAACAGAAACCCTCCTCCTCTGACATTGACAAATCCAATCAATTTTAACATCATCCCCGAGACATTGACAAATTGTAATAATGACAAAGTTAGATTCGGCCGCACGGCTTCACGTCTGGGATGGTTACTACTCAATGTTCCGTCTTCGTCGTCGTTGTCATGGCCTACTTGCCCTCTTTTTTTGTTAAGCCCTTCAGAATCAGGTCAGTCATCATTTAACATCATCTCCGAGGTTCTTAATTTAAAAATATCCTCCGTAATAAAAAGGACCTAATGAAGACTTACGCCTACCGTCGTCAGCTTCTAAGTCTCCCTCATTTTGTTCTGTATCTATTTGCCATTCTAACTATGACTCGGTACTTCAAACGAGAGTATATGGGGAGTAGACACAGTGCAGTAGAGTGTTAAAATTAAAATGCAAACAGCAGTACTGGTATGGGCTTCAGGTGGGGAGCATTGACAAGAAATCTCAAACGCAACTTCTTTGTAAGTTCAGTAACCTCACTGCAGGAGATTAAAGCAACACCAGAGGGTTTAAAAATATTGTTAGGCCTTTGGAAAAAAATGATTGTTTTCCCACAAGAATTCTTGAAAAGTTATACTATTCCATCATTAACTATGTAACAGGGTATTTATACTTCTTAAAGGAAGAAAAGTTAGTCCTAGGGATGATAAACTCACAAACTCACATTCAACCAGTTAATTTCAAATAAAACTCAAATAAATAACGACAACAAAAATTGTTATGAGAGTCACCTTTTTTAATAATTCTGCTTTTTGGGATTTCACTATGTAGAGTACAGTACAACACAGTGAATGCTGCCTCTGTCATACAGGTTTACAGTATTATAGATTTCACTATGTAGAGTACAGTACAACACAGTGAATGCTGCTTCTGTCATACAGGTCTACAGTATTATAGATTTCACTATGTAGAGTACAGTATGACAGTGAATGCTGCTTCTGTCATACTGGTCTACGGTATTATAGATTTCACTATGTAGAGTACAGTATGACACAGTGAATGCTGCTTCTGTCATACAGGTCTACAGTATTATAGATTTCACTATGTAGAGTACAGTATGACAGTGAATGCTGCTTCTGTCATACTGGTCTACGGTATTATAGATTTCACTATGTAGAGTACAGTATGACACAGTGAATGCTGCTTCTGTCATATACTGTAGGTCTACAATATTATAGATTTCACTATGTAGAGTACAGTATGACACAGTGAATGCTGCTTCTGTCATAGAGTTCTACGATATTATAGATTTCACTATGTAGAGTATAGTACAACACAGTGAATCCTGCCTCTGTCATACAGGTCTACAGTATTATAGATTTCACTATGTAGAGTACAGTACAACACAGTGAATGCTGCTTCTGTCATACAGGTCTACAATATTATAGATTTCACTATGTAGAGTACAGTATGACACAGTGAATGCTGCTTCTGTCATACAGGTCTACAATATTATAGATTTCACTATGTAGAGTACAGTAAAACACTGTGAATAATGCTTCTGTCATACATATCTATAGTATTATAGATTTCACTATGTAGAGTACATTACAACACAGTGAATGCTACTTCTGTCATACTGGTCTACAGTATTATAGATTTCACTATGTAGAGTACAGTAAAACACTGTGAATAATGCTTCTGTTATACAGGTCTACAGTATTATAGATTTCACTATGTAGAGTACATTACAACACAGTGAATGCTACTTCTGTCATACTGGTCTACAGTATTATAGATTTCACTACGTAGAGTACTGTACGACACAGTGAATGCTACTTCTGTCATACTGGTCTACAGTATTATAGAGTTCACTACGTAGAGTACAGTACGACACAGTGAATGCTGCTTCTGTCATACAGGTCTACAGTATTATAGATTTCACTATGTAGAGTACAGTACGACACAGTGAATGCTGCTTCTGTTATACAGGTCTACAGTATTATAGATTTCACTATGTAGAGTACAGTAAAACACTGAATAATGCTTCTGTTATGCAGGTCTACAATATTATAGATTTCACTATGTAGAGAACAGTACGACACAGTGAATGCTATCCATCATAAGGGTGGGGAGAGAGGCAGGGAATACGTGTTAACAGTGAGATAACAACTGAAGCAGGGAAGAAATTCTTCAGGACTGGTTGATCAAAGGAGCTACAAATGACTGTACACTGCTCCCAACTATTAATTTAAGTTAATATTTTACCATATTTTGTTGTAAGAAATTTGAAGTCACGTAAAGCTAAGAAACCGTTCACAAAGAGCATTGTTTTAACATTGTTAGATTTATAGGAGACCTTTGCAATGTGGCACATTATTGAATCAGACAATTGTAGCCTACGGTTAAAGATGAGATTTTAGTTCTAGTATTTCAGTTTAGTAATTCATGCTCACAAAATGGATGTAATGATGAAATAACAATAAAATATACCTACTAGTAATGGGTTCAACAGGTATGGCAACATGGTATGATGAACTTGTCTCCCTCCATACTGTACTTCTTTCTATCTACTTGGCTGTAAACATTGTAACTAAGTAATTTCAATTGTACATAGCTCCCTCTACTTGGCATACTGCCTTCTGCATTTAACAAAACCTTCTAAATCTACCAGTTATAATACTAAATACAAGTTAGTTGCAGAGACTGGAAATTCTTCAGATTCTACCTGCATAGGTTATACCCTGTAATCGAGATTTCTTCACAGTTCTCTTTTATACCGTCCAGGAATATAGTCAGTTTATCGACCACACCATGACATTCATTTGGTGACAGGTTAACCATTGGATTTGATGAAACAGGAAATTGAGCCACGATCTTGTAAACAGCTTTCCAGATACAAATACGTAACGGTTGGATAAAACAGAAAAAGGTGTTTTTCTCAAGTTTGGAGTCCTGCTAGTTCATTTAGATCTGTCACAGGTGCAAAAGTTCCAAATTGATTAACAACTTTAACATCACTCCTCTCTGTGCATATTCGGTGATGGGGCGACTTTGTAATTTCTGGAGGGGCTACTAATCACTTTGACTTTCATGTTGTACGAGATGATATCAAATTACTCCAGACACCAATCCACTTCACTTAAGTGCTGTTTTTATGTCATCCGTATTTTGGTGATAAAACAAGTCGCAAGATCATCCTTCTACTCAAGCCACAACAACAAACTCTTCTGTTCTTCCACAAAAGCAAGGTAAAATGATGTCAGGGTTAGACTAAACTGAAACCTCCTTCTAGGGCTTAAATTTAAACAACACTCTGAGTTAACCCCAATTTAATTAACAACGAGAAACATTTCTGCCTTACACAGCTTGGGACACAAAGTATTCCTATTCCTATTGTAAAGAAGTGTTTTTTACTGAAAAAAGTTCTTTACAAGATGGAGATTCTTGATGCCAGAGTGAGCACTTAAATTGTTCTCATTTCCAAAACCCCACAAAGTTAAAGAGATTTATTCTTTTAATACAAAGTCTGTTCAACGTCTTATTAGTTCAGGGGAAATACGTTTACATCAATTAACTGTCATTTTGTACAATTAGTTGCAATACTACTACATTTCTTATGTGTTTCAGTCATATATTAAACATGTTTCTTTCCATACAACTGCAATCTCTAAAAAATTCCAAATGAAGGTTACTGACCTCTAGCCAACTTGAAGCCATGTAAACAGTTTCATTTCCAACTTAAGATGTGCCATATTGCCTAGTTTTCTTTTGTTTTTGTTTTATGCTAATTTTTACCACATAATCAATACAAGAGCTGTTTTATATAAGGCATGGTGTTACAGTAGGAAAGGACCAACTGGGAAGAACGTTGTGGAAAGCTGCAAAACACAGACTGATATAAACCAATTGTTATAGCTACTATACATGAGATTTTCAATGGTATGCATTACCTCTCTGGCAGAATATATTTTCACTCTTTTTTACATTACAATTGTTTTGCTAGTACTCTTTCTGGAATTCTCACGAAACTGATACTCCAAAAAGTAGAACTACTTCTCCATGAAACAAGATGTTCAGGTGATGAATGTTACAGACCAAGAAAGAATTTGAAAATTAAAAGTGTATTTGAGGCATATTCCTAATGGCAGATTCACTATAAATTTGACTATTTTACCTTCAGAGAGTAGTGCAGTGAATATATCTGAAACTGACTACTAAAAGCCAGCTGCAAGGCACCCCCTAAAATGAAACAAGTTAGCTCATCCATAAAATATTTAAATTAGAACAAGCGGGTACAGCTGTAGCTTCGGGGAGTGAGATAGCTTAACAATGACCTAAAGCGGTATGTGTTTTTGAAGGGCACAACAGTCTCTTTGGAAAGATCCATCTTCCAAAAACAATCAGAGATGGCCAATTAAGACCATTATCTCTACCAAGCGCAGGAAATTTCAGGGACTTTCTTCAGTCAGGTGCAATTCTGGTCAGTAATAGACATCAATTCCACGCATGATTTGAAAACTTGGAAATGACAAAGAGTTGAAGCATGATGAAGACGATACGTAATTTATTCCTGTTGTTGACAATAACATTGTCAGCAGAGCATCAGGACTGTTAAAGTATGTTTCTCTTGACTTTCTGCTCTGGGAGGATGTAAGTGGCTTAATATCAAAGGACTTTCTGCTCTCTGAGGATGTAGGTGACTTATCAAAGGACTTTCTGCTCTGGGAGGATGTAAGTGGCTTATCAAAGGACTTTCTGCTCTCGGAGGATGTAAGTGGCTTATCAAAGAACTTTCTGCTCTCGGAGGATAAGTGGCTTATCAAAGGACTTTCTGCTCTCGAAGGATGTAAGTCACTTATCAAAGGACTTTCAGCTCTCGGAGGATGTAAGTGGCTTATCAAAGAACTTTCTGCTCTCGGAGGATGTAAGTGGCTTATCAAAGGACTTTCTGCTCTCGGAGTATGTAAGTGGCTTATCAAAGGACTTTCAGCTCTCGGAGGATGTAAGTGGCTTATCAAAGGACTTTCTGCTCTGGGAGGATGTAAGTGGCTTATCAAAGAACTTTCTGCTCTCGGAGGATGTAAGTCACTTATCAAAGGACTTTCAGCTCTTGGAGGATGTAAGTGGCTTATCAAAGGACTTTCTGCTCTCGGAGGATGTAAGTGGCTTATCAAAGGACTTTCTGCTCTCGGAGGATGTAAGTGGCTTATCAAAGGACTTTCTGCTCTCGGAGGATGTAAGTGACTTATCAAAGGACTTTCTGCTCTCGGAAGATGTAAGTGGCTTATCAAAGGACTTTCAGCTCTCGGAGGATGTAAGTGGCTTATCAAAGAGCTGTTATACCACTCTACAACATATGTATACCTATCAATGTTAACTCACCTCCCAGTGACCTAATGAACTTTCAAGTTCTTGACTTAATTATTCTCAATTTTTACACATTTGGAAAAGATAATGTTGTTTATTAACTTAATTTCAAGGTTATGAAGATGGAGATGCAAAGTACGGATAATCTATCGTCTAAGTCTGCTTACAATTTCCTATCAAACCATTCACTATCCTTTCAACCATATGATTGATGACAATTCCATTAAACTTCAGGAAGGGAGAACACAGAGGGTTGTAAAATGGGTCCCATCAACATAAATATCATTTTTTAAGTGAAAGTAGGTCATGCAATTAATGTACAACGATATCTAAGTTGCAACATGGCTGCAGACTTGATATTGAGTTACATTTTTATAGATGAAAAGTGAAAAAGTGTTGTCATAGTAACAGTTATAAAGGGTGTAATTATTGTCATTTCATTTGCAACCCTTTGCAGGTTTACACTGGCAGTATCATTGTTGTCTGGTGTGAAATTAGAGGAACTAAAGTAACAAACTGTCAGGAACATTATTTAATACCACACTGTATTAATCTCAACAGTTGTTTAAATTCAAACTTTTTGATAATTATGCAAAATGTACATTATTATGTGTAATTATGTAGAATTAACTTTTATCTACGGAATGACAAGTTGGGAATGTTTGCATTCTTATGTCCCTATTTAAATATTGTTTATTAAATAGTGCATAATGGCATGTATCCAGCTTTCTCATATCCCTGTCTAGTTTATTATTATTATTATTATTATTATTATTATTATTATTATTATTATAAACCAGTGCATTCTGGGCTGTTATCAGCTTAAAATCAGACTGAGTTAAAGCTTAGATCTCTCTCAAAATCTGGCACAGGCTAATCACTGAATCTGTCTCTTGAGGTGTAACACCCAGAGGCATACATGCAAGATATCTATTTACAGAAAAGTGAGAATCACTATTGAACAAGGTGTGAAAGTTGGTGAAGAAGTTATACTGACTGGGACCAAACCGAGATATCATCTTTTGTTTTGAAGGTCTGATCTGCATGAGAATGAGAATCATGTGTCCATCTCGATCATTTACCTTTAAAGGAGGAGGGTTGGATATTTCCTGGGAAACATTAATATTTCCCAGCCGGGCGGGAAATATTGGGAAATACCCGGCGGTATTTCCCACACCGGTATTTCCCGGCCAACTCTGCTTTAAAGGCATTGAAGACTCGCGCACAAAGAAACGTCTCATGCCGTTAATCTGACCTAGTTTCGAATGAGGTGTAACAGAAGTGTTAGACACCACCATCGATCCCAGAAAATACACACACAGCTTGCTACCGTCGGTAATTAGACACTAGTGCACAGTCACTACATGCAGCTATGGTCAATACCAACAGCACAGTGTACATAGCAGCGTGGACATCTCAGGTCCAGATAAAAGATAACAAGGTATCACGTTTCATTACTGTCTGCATTTTGTAGCGACAAGAAGAAAACTTAACCAGCAAGCAACGGAAAGTTAACTTTTTCAGACGGCGGCACGCGGTTTGGGGCGAGTCCTCAATGCCTTTAAAGGAATAGTCCCAAAGTCAAAGTTGACCAATTTTCATAACATTCTGTAACTATGTTGGACTTAAGTTGGTGACAACCCACATGCAGATAGCATGTATCCTCCTTAAAATTCTGTTTAGCTTTATGTTCCTGGTAATATGAAGGTTGGATCCATATAATGTAAATGTAACACAAGTTACAGTAGCTTTCATCTCCAAAATATCGAAGGTTGTAAATTGCAGGGAATAATTTATCCAGAATCTCATCATAAAATGCTGTGCAGAATTGGTCAAGTCGTGATTACATGTACAAAGATGCAGAGTATCGCAGTGTTTGTACACAGCAGCCAGGTATAGTATTCTATGATATGAGGCTAAATTCTGAGCCATCAAAATTGCCATTAACAGTAAATGAGTCAGGCGCGTAGCCAGGAATTTGCCAAGGGAGGGGCGAACCTGTAGGCAAACTATCAGAGCCGTAGATTCTGCATAGAAAACTTTCTAAGCGTACCGCCACCATGGGTTGGCGTGAAGCGTACAAGAAAATTTTGGCTGAAAATGCCTCCCAGATCGCTGGAAATGGAACTTCCCAGGCCTTGTAAGCTGCATCTTAGCATTTTCTCTTTTGAAATTACTAGCAATATCATAAAAACATACAAAACAAATATGCTCAAGGGGGGGGGGGCGGCTGCCCCCTTCGCCCCACCACATTGGTTACCCGCCTGAACAGTATGATTGTGATCTGAGGT
>JAIPMN010041087.1:7980-26378 GCA_020650975.1 Apostichopus californicus
TTATTTGAAAGTGATGGGTGGCCTCCTCCTCCCCTAATAGCCACCTCAGTTCCTCTTCATTTTGTTATTTTATTTTAATTCTTTGTACATTTGATGTCAAACATCACAGTAAGTAATATGTCACGTGCCCATAATAAACTATAGACATCGAATAATAATTAACAAATGAGCAGGGAAACGTGTGCAAAAGTTCCCTACAAACAAGTTTTGGAGCGTGTGCAAAAAAAGCTCTGCAAAACTGTGTTTGAGGCCGATTTGGCCCGATTTGGACATAAATCGGTGAAAAAGTCATAGAATGAGATACAATTCTGGAATAAAAAATAGTAACTTTTGTTGGTCTATATGATATATTCTTGCTCTGGAAATTCCAGAGAAAAAGAACTTTGCATGAAGACGCTGAAAATTTTTTAAGAGAAGAGAGAGTCCCACTTACTGTTACAATATCTCTATACATGTAATGTATTGAGATAAAAACGAGAAAAAATCAAAAAGAAAATATCAAACTGTACAGTAATATAGGACAGAAAACACTCGCATATGAGATGGCTTCTGATACTCAGCTATCATAATAGAACTGTCACTGCGACAAAAGAAGCATCAGAAAACCAGTTCTACATCTAAACAACTTTGTAACTTCTTAACAGTTAATTTTACTTTTCCAGTTGCCTGTTAAATGTATCGATAATTGCTTGGTTTCCTAGACAGCGATGGGATACATACCTCTGGAGTCAGAGAGTCATAGCCGCTGCGATAGAGTTCACACACATGATGCATTTTGAGGGTGTCCGTTTCCACAAATAGACTATCTGCTAGATAATAGACTATGGTCGGCCAAGTCTGAGAAGGATGGCTTTTATCCGGTCTAGGCCGAGGAGACGGAGAGGATAAATCTCCGTTGACGACCTCTTCGAATTCCTCCGGGGGAAAGTTTGGAGGAAGCGTCTCGATTGCAGATGATAAAACTATCTTGAAAAACTGTCAAAGGGAAGTGAAGAAAACAAAGTCCTTGTCAGTTCTTCGATACATTCCTTTTACTTCTGATTAGGTGAGTCTCCACCACACATATGAGCTATAACTAAGTCACTTGAAAGATAGACGTGTGTCAGTGTGGAGTGGAGTGTGGCACGTGGAGTGTCCCGTGGAGTGTGTGACGTGTGACGTGTGTGTGAGTGTGTGACGTGTGTCACTGTGGAGTGTTAGCTCAGTGGTTAACGCCGGTGCCTTTCAATCATAAGGTCCCGAGTTCGAGTCACTCCAAGATTAATGTATGTCGTCCAGTTACAGAGTTGTTGACAATTAACAATTCATAATCATGGACATTAAATATGAATGTAAGAGACTGACTTTGGTCAGCTTGCGGCTTTGATAAGCCAATGAGGCTTCTTCACGAGTTCCTGCTTGCAGGAGGATCTAATATACATACATACTGCCAAGCTGAAGCCACCAGTTACTAGGTAGAGTTACACAATACATAGCCTGCATGTACACACATATACCTTAATGCTCTCAGTTGAGCCTGCAGGGGGGGGGGGGAATCCAATAGTCTTTTGTTAAACAGGTTATACCCTATAAATTAGGATCTAAAGGCAAAGTCACTGGATCAAACAGATAAGGGAAACAGACTTTGCAATTGTGAAAATATGTCATCCGCGAGAGGAAAGGGATAACAGGCTTAGACGAAACCCAAATAAACAGAAACCAGGAGAGAAAAAATAACGAATGAAAGAATAACGAACAAACAAGCTATCACATCAAGGCAGCTGTCGTGAGTCACGGTCGTCACGGTGATGGACTTACCTCTCGTCTGGTGTTCAAGAGACCCAGGTCTGGCTCAGTCTGGGAAGGTTTGAAGGCATAACTTAGCTCTTTGAAGAAGATGGCTTTGCTTCTAAAATCAAAGAGCCCCAGAACTTTAACAGACTTGAGTTGGAAGGCCATGATCGCCCACATAACGGAACAGAGTTGTATATGAAGGTCGACCAATAGGGAATTGACCTCCGGTTGATTGACGGCTAACTCCACCAATGAGGAAGGACCGTGTATATTTTGCCAAAGGTCTTCTACCTCCATGATGGGTGTCAGACCAGACTCGTTCTCCAGCTGAGGAAAGTTTAGAGAGAAAGAAGATACATGACCTACAAAGATGAAGAAGATGTCTTCACAAATGATTTTAAAGCAGATCTCTCTTTCAAGTGACCAGAATCAGGGATGTCCTTAAGTCAACTCATTTAGCTAAAACAGAGGATTACAACATAATTAAAAAATTTCTGCCTAACGACTGTCGATCAAAAGTTCTATATATTGAGAGATAAAACTACAAACAGCCTCTATCATGAATCCCTAGCCATGGGTGCAGTTTTATACTACTCAGGACTAACAACTATAGGAACCAAGGTTTATTTCAACTTCTGCCTCATCACCAGAGCTAAATCGGACAAATAAAGACAACAAGCTAAAGCAAATAATTTGGAGACGACAAAACTTTTACTCACCTTGTAGAGAATGTCGAGTACATCACAACATATTCCGAGAAACAGAGGAAGGGCTGTATCACTAAGACCAACATCCTACATGAAAGGCAAAGCAGACACATGGTGAGATGCAAGAGGAGGGGATGGGGGGATGTGGGGCGGGGGGATGTGGCGGGGGGCATGGGCTCATAAAGAGCTGTATCACTAAGACCAACATCCTACATGAAAGGAAGAGCAGACACATGGTGAGACGCAAGAGGAGGGGATGGGGGATGTGGGGAGGGGGCATGGCTCATAAAGAGCTGTATCACTAAGACCAACATCCTACATGAAAGGCAAAGCAGACACATGGTGAGACGCAAGAGGGGACAGGGGGGGGGGGAATGGCTCATAAACTTGGTTTTAAGTTTTATTGGAAATTAGCAGGCTAAAAAAGATGGTTTCAGAATTATGGAGTAGATGGTGCTATTTATAAATACATAGTGACAGTGCACACTATCATACAGTCAGCTTTTGTGATGTCATGTACGAAAGTCTGTTTGTCTCGTGTCCACATCCTGAACAAAAGGCTGGAAGTAAATGGATCAAAATGAGATTCTTTTTTGAACTTGACAAGCAAAAAGAAAAGAAAAAAATCATTGACTCACCCTTCTACATAATCTGTCTTTAGGGGCTTTGCCGACCTTGTCCATGAGAAAAGCAGCGGATGAAATTCTTTTGATTAGGAAAGTATGCCATAGCATACTGCACACACCTGTAAAAAATAAAATATTAATCTTTATTACCTGGTTGTGGTTCATTTACTCAACTCCAGAGTGACTCAAATTAATAGTGGCAACTGTCTGTACACACTTTATGAAGCATTCCTTATCCATCTCAAATTGATGGTATGAGGTGGAAATTAAGTAACAACTTCAGCCTCTATTCTGAGATGCATAGTATTCCAAGGTGCATATGGTATTACTAGGTCTATTCTAGATGCCAATATTTCTTTGAAATTGTTACATGCATTTTCAAGGAGTTGTTGAAGCACTTACTATGACCTGAAGTGCAACAATCATAAACAGGTTCTATTCAAGCTGGAAATATTATGCTTTACCCAGCAATCGACTGCCTTAAGACGGAATTTTAAGAAATTGGAGCACTCCTAGTGACCGCACATAAATCATATTCTGTTCAAACAGAGCAATGATGCTTAGACGCTCAACACCACATGCTTTAAGACCAATCAGTTAATCTATGAATCGTTAAGAAAAGACATGTCAAAGATAAGTAGCTCTTATAAATAAAGTAAATACTAAAAGGGGTTTTTTCAACAACTTACACAGAAATTTGGTAGCTCTAATGAAAGGAAAATTTTCATTCACAAACAATTTATGATAAAATTGTAGAGGTTTGTGAACAAACTTACCATGTTGAACCAATGGATTATTAATGACACGTAGATGTTCCACGGCATGTCGTAAATAGTACGTAATCTTTAAGAGAAACAACATAAAAACAGTCCAGGTTAATTGTCCATTTGTGAGGTCAACGACCTTGCTAACCAAATATGCTAGCAAGGTTAAATACTTGTCCCCGTTAAATGCTCAACATCCATCTTAACATCAAACGGAAACTCAAGGAGTATGTGAAGTAGGTATCAGATATAACATGTAGCCATCTGAACTATACAACATTACATTACAAAGAAATTCACTGTGAAATGTCCAAGAGATTGAACTAACCTATAACTCCTAATCTTTTCAATTTACCACAATTCATATTTACCCAACATAAACATAGAACAAGTTTACCATATTTTCTAAAGAAACAATGTGCAAAGAGATTCCTATGGCATGTACTGCTAGATAAAGAGGCCTGACTCATTCAGAGAAAACTTAACTCATTAACATCTGACTACTACAACCGTTACCAAGGTTGTCTGCAAGACTACTAACTTATGAAAAGTAAAGGTAGGCAATCATTTCTTGCATGTTATCTTCATTCTTGTTGGACAGACAACTTTGCTATTCAGAAAACCGCAAAAGTTCCTACATATTATTCAAAACAGGATCTCCATGCAAGAAGTACTAGAGGAAAGGTACTCGTCCTTTTTTAGCTTTCAATTAAAATGCTGATCAGGCCAATAAAATCACTGATTATTCCACAACCTGGGCTTTCACAATGGCCTTTTGAATGCACTGTACATACCTCACAACTAGGTCGTGCTTACATTAAGTATCTAATCAAGAGAATGTGTAAAAAGAGAGAAATTTTAACTTTGTAGTACTTACCTCTGCATTCTTGTTCCAATGTACCACATACTCCCAGGCAGCATGGGCTTGCATGACATCCTGTTCCAGACTGTGTGGTAACCTCTGACACAGAGAATGGAAGGCATCTAGAAAAGAAAGTTAGGTGTCAATGCTGACAGCACTTATTAATGGGATATTTACAACAATCTTTAATGTCGATATGTGCAGGCCTGCTCCTTTAACGAAGTTAACTACTTAAAGGTAATCAGTATAGGCCCCAAATTATAGCACGGCTATAATTGCTACAAGTTTTCAAAAAGTACTTTCCTTGAGGTCTTTACTCTCGAAATTGTTCTCAGAAATTTTTAAGGGACACCCAGGATGACTGAATGTCCCAGTGAGGAAAATTTGCTTGAAGGTTGTAATAAAAACAGTTTAAGAATTTTTGACCAAAGGTGACCATATTTGAATATCTAGCATATTTGGGGCCAATACAGCATACCTTTAATAGGATACGTACAGCTCTCGTAAAAATGTTATATACAACACTCATTTGATAATAGGATACTTTATACAACCCTCCTTATTGGGATACTTTCAGTAATCAATTAAAATTGTACAAAACTAATTTATTTGGAGACCTCTTACGATGATAAAACAGTACTTAACGAGTGGATACTCACTGCACTTTTTAATGGGATACCCTGCTTATAAATGAGGAAAAGTCTGGTCCTCCTCACAAAGATAAAAACACTCATTAATGGGATATTTACAGCAATCCTTGAAAGGCCTCTTACAGCAACTCATTTCATCGGATAGGTTATACAACCTTCCAATACTGGGGTACTTTTATTTCCGGGCAAAATGGAAAAATTGGATTGACCTAATTAATAAAGATTTAAATACCAAGTTAAATTAATCCAAAAGTCACGCGATCAAACTCACCGATTGTCCGACTTATTTCTTCCTCCGTCTCTTTGTCCGTGACGGAATCTTTGGACTTTTTGGCTTGCGAGACCTGGTGGCTCCCGTCTGTGATGCTATTGATAAAAGCAGGAGGGAGCAGATGATGGGCGGCCCACTTGGCTATTAGTTCTGAGAAAACACCTGTATTGATAGAGATGAATGAAGATACTTGACTCACAGAATAAAAAAAAAACCCACAAAACAGCACCAACGAGACTTAAATACGGAAGCTGAGTACTGCCTGTCCACAATTTCTTAAATTCACCAGACTGTGTCAACGAAAGAGGCAATTTAAACAATCTCTTTTTCCATGACTGACGAAATATTTTGAAATTGAAAAGCTTTCTGCACAATAACAAAGTGTCCTTAAAGCAGCACACTGTATTAGAAATATGCAGAATTATAGTAAATGCATTCAAAAACTGATTTTTTTTTAAATATATATTTTACATGGCAGTGTCTTGAAGACATAATACAGACGAGTGTGTCAGCTGGAATTAAGCCTCTCTGTAGATGTGTCTCTCTGTAGATGATGACTCTAAGTTTTACTTCCTAGCTCCTTAACCCTGTTCGATCATTAAATAGCTGTTACATCAATCAAGCGTTTTGCAGTGATTTTGGCATTACTATATTTTGCTTATTATTATTATTATATTTTCAACTATGTTTTATACCGAGATGCAGAAAATTATTCAGTTCACTTTAGCTTGAAGGTGTCCACTTCCAAGCAGTTAAGAAATAAGCTGACAACTTTAAGACGTCTTAACACTGCTATTTGAAAGTGATAAATAGTAATAATTACGGCATCAGAATTCATCAAATGGATTGGAATCGCCAATTATAAAATGCTTACTACTGTAGTTAGATTTATTTGTGCTGAAAATATCTGAAAGTTTCAGCTTGATCATATTTGCAAGTCCTACTCTGAGTAACACTTGGAAGAACTTGTAAATTATTAGACTTTGGTGCAAATAGCAAAAACACCGACAGCTGACGAACGAAAGAAAATTATACCAAGAGAGGAATAATAGTTGCAAATTTAAAGTGAGCAGAGAAAATTTGGTTTGATATTTTAAGAACACTTTTCATGAATAGCCTTTTTTTTCTTTCTTAGTTAATACCTCGTCCTCCTTCCAGTAGCTTCTTGAGGCAGACTGAAGGAACGTATTCAATAATCGGTGCTGGAACAGGGCCGTTCTCTGGTTCCATGAATCTCGGATAACGGCGGCACATTTCTGATACGGCCTCCTGTAATGGTTGAGGGAGTGGAGGAATTGTGAACGCTTTTGCAATTTTATTACTTGGAGACAATAACACTACCCACAACATTATGTGCCATTAAATGCCACACATTAACCAGTTTGTGAGGACCTTCTGTTTTTGAAAGACAGCAATGTGAAAAGATATTCTCAAGTTCTAATCCTTGACTGTTTGCAACTCCCTAACCCCATCACCAATTCAATGGATAAGTATCCTTGGGTAATCTTCTTTCAAGGATGTTTTTATGTGCAGAGCAACATGAGCGAGAGGGGAGTCCAACATAAATTTTCACTTCTTTATGTTGTGAGAAGCAAGTACACTGGCGGAGTCTATGTTTGTACTTGTGACGTGGTTATTCCCCATCCCCCTTTTTTTGAAATATATTCTTTGATGGAGTCTCAGGCATTTTGACTAAAAAATTGGCCACTATCTTAAATTCATCTAAATATGTATGCAAAGAATAAGAACAGATGGAAAATAAATTTTATGATTCAGGATGACACGTCAGAGACTGTTATACAAACACCAATTGTCGCCTTAACGGTGCGAATCACTAAAACAGCGTAACGAACAAACTTTTGTTTCAGACAGAGCTATTCAAAGTCAAATTGCAAATCTGGTCAAAACAAACCAATTACATGAATCTGGTTTTGTGAACCTATATTTAAAATAATGCCTCAAAGGAAAGAACTTGGAAGTCTTAGGTTTAATATTCCTAAAGTTTGCACGTCGATTGCATCACAATTTATCGACACTTGGAATAAATTTTAGTACTTGGTGGTGATGGACAGAATTCAGTTCTTGGTTTGTTTTCGAGGTAATATTTATCTACCGACAGAATTTATAGTCAATCTGCTTTATTGATCTCCTGAAAAGACAAAAAAGGGAAAAAAAAGAAAACTTGAATCTCTGTAATTATTTCTTGAGTGAAAGGCCGTAACTTACCTTACTGATTTTGGTATGCAAGACTCGACTCAAGGCCACCAGATCCTCAAACTGCTGTGAGAGCCGTTCCCAGAATTTTGAATCGGACGAGGCCTTGCTCCAATCGGGGGCTAGCTCGAGGGTACTAGGGGACCCTAGCTCTAGCAATTCTTCGTCATCCTTCGATGAGACGCTTTCTCTCCTTGGTTTTGGCAGCTGGTCCTGAACACCGCCGAGAACTAACGTGGATAGAAGGCCGCAGCCGACGTTTTCTGTCTCGTATAGGAGGTTGTTGATGTCTTCCACGAGATTCTGCGAGCTTTTCTTGGCGACGTTCCCCGAGCTTTGGATTCCTTTCAACATGAGTGACAATACTGTATGGAGTTGGTGTGTGGTAAGGGCGACGTTTTGACAGAGGTCTCGTTCGTTGTGAAGACAAATTTGTAGTAATAATTTCTGAAAACAGAGGCAAACTTGATAGCTGAGTTTGAGTTGAAGTTTAAAACATACTTAAATTTAACAGCTGTGTTCTCTCCACCTATGGTTTAAGTATTCTGTTAGTTTGTGGTATCAAAGTCAGAAAAGATGTTACAAATTCTTTAGAATAACATGTTTGACTTTCAAAGCAAAACTCCGAAACACTGTACTTAGACCTACCACAAATTCACAGCAGTTTTACCTAGACTAAAGCCTACTGTTTACAGAAGACCTACCACACATTCACAGCAGTTTTACCTAGACTAGGCCTACTGTGTATAGAAGAATCAGGGATGAAGTCGTTATTGCTATTAACTGTAGAGCTATTTTGTCCATTTTGGATCACAAATTCAAAGGCATAATAAAGATTATTGCACAACTATCTTGAGAAATTAAATCTTGTGAGAAAGGAATTCGATTATAAATGAAAGGCAACCTTTGACTGTATTGTGACACAGCTTCATCAATGATTAAATAATTGTCAGAATAACTTTCTGCATGGGATGAGGCATGGGGGAAAGTAGTTATGGGGGAGGAGGAGTGGGGGGGGGTGTAAGAGAGGTCCTTTTAGTTTACAAACTTTTCCAACAAGACAGATAATCTTTGACTGTAATAATTCTATACTTTCTTGTGCGAAGAAGTCGGTCAACATGATCCAGGATATTAAAACGGAAGGAATCCTTCTCCTTACCACTAACGGATTAGACGAGATGTTCAACGACTGTAAGGACCTGACTACACTCTCCACAGAAACTTGGCCTTGGAGACACGACTTGAAGAAAAATGAACCTAATTAAGAAGAAAAAGAAAAGAAATGCTGGGTTTGATTAAATGTAATAAAATACAACATAAGATGCTGTCACTATTTGAATAAATGGAAAGACGATTTTACTTTTCACTCATTCTAGTCATTCTAATCATAATTATTATTCCATTCATTCATTTAATTCAATTCCTTCATTCCATCCTGTTCTATTCTATTGACCCAGACTGTACAACTGGAGTCAATATGAAGGAACACTTTCTGTTTCCCAGCGATGGTTACAAAATTTGTCTTTTCTCACCTAATGCCGTAATTTTCTCCTCTGCAACATCTTCTCTCAGTGATATGTGAGTTTGGATATCAGCAACATCTTCAGAATCGTTCGTTTCCCCTTCCTCCTCCTCCATATCCTCCATCCTCTCCAAACCAGGAGCGGCATCGACAGCATCTTCATCTTTGACATTACCAGCATCTGTTAACAGAGATGTATGAGTTGTTACTGGGATGCTTAAAGCATATTGTCACAAGAAGATTTGGGCAAATTGTTTCCGTTGCATGTGCAATGCAAAAAGTGCAAAAATGATATTCCGTCACGGAAAAGGAATGTCTTACAACAGTATGGGCAGTACAAAATGTATTTATTTGGCGAGTGTTGTCATTATACAAACGCATGACCAACCACTTGCATATTTACTTGCATATAAAGAAACATTGGAAATAGGCGTATTTTAAGATGGGCATTAGTAGTACCGTACAGATTCCACGAACAAGTTATTAAAGGTTGTGAGAACATTGGTGCTGGCAACATTGGAGTAGAAGTAATGAGAGCCTTCAAATTGAGTGATTTAATGGTAACTATTTGATAATTTATATGTTTTGGAGAAAGCAAAGTTCATAAAATCCAAACAGAACTATAAATTAGATCATTTAAATGGGTTAGGAGGCAAAAGCTAAAATATTAGTTCTAACTAATTAATCTGACTGGAAATATATTAAGATTTTCTTCCAATTGAGGGAGGTGATTGTCATGTGTAATGTTTAACAGAGGTCTGTGAAATATGTAATGCAACCATGGTATTATGCAATATACAGCCGGCTGTACTTACACCTGTAGGTACATAATCGATCTTGGTTAGAATATAATTGACAATACTAGAGCATACTTGGTGCATTGCAGGCCTTACAAAAGGCATAAGTATTTGGTAAAGTCTGACACATCTGTTCCCCCCAAAACATAACTTGATTCTGAAGTACTTAACCAGTAACAGTACTTGTATTCGTTCTCACCAACCGGATGATACATTTAAGAATTCTGAGATTGTTTAACGACACTTGGCTGAAGAAGGTTGAAGTAGAGAGCAAAGGTTTCCAACTTGAGAGGTCCCTCCCTCCCTCCTATTGTTAGTTTTGAGCTGACATTTGTTACTGTTTATTTGCTCTACTAGAATGAAAGTGGTTTACACCTACCCTGTTTGCCTTCGGTCTTTGCAACCTCCTGTGCAACTTGAGTTTCCTTGTCAGCTACTTTGGTCGGCTGCTCCGAACCTCGTCTAGCTATCCTCGTAACCGAGACTTTAAAACAGCTAAGGAAGTGAGCGACATCAAGAGAAATGTCCTGCTCGAAATGAACTTTCGTTGCTTTGAATGTCGTCGTGAAACCCTCCACGGACCTGAGAAAGTCCGATAGCCTCTCCTGAGTTAAGTTGAGAAGGTTGGCAAGTTCCTGAGGAGATTCGGGAGTATTTTATGAGTATCAAAGAGACATCCAAGGATAAAATTCAAAAACACTTTGAAATCAGTTACAGGATTTCATGTTTGTAACTGAATAGACGAACTATTGTATACTACTATTGTACACAGTTACCTTAAGTGAAAATGTTTGACTTCTCACCATATCTACTCAAGTTTCCTTAGCATGATTTATCCAGCAGTTTGCTACTTGCCTGTTAAAACCTTTCAATGTCCTGGGGGCATGACTTGCAAAGTAAGAGTACAACAGCATGAGTACAAGTATAGTCAGACTTTCACTTGGAATGAGTACAAGTTCAAGGCTCTAAGCAACAGTATGAGTACTCAATCTATCATTAGAACGTATACTAGACTTTGGCAATGCCCACAGTATGGGTACCAGTTCAGCTACATCAGAGCCAGGACTTGTGTAGGCAAAGGCGTACAAGTACATACTTGTTACAAGTCTGCTGGGTGCAACTGAAACAATGACTCTTACGAATGATCACTTAATGATCTATCAGATTTCATTTAATTTCACACCACAGATGAATTGGACCAAAGGAATAGAACATAACAGTCAAAATCTTTTGCAGGGATGTGCCCAGGATTTCCTGAGTGCCGGGTATACTGATCGCCGTTCTAGGGCGGGGTCATATGGGGGGAGGGGTGTTCCCCATTGAGAAATTTTTCGATTTTTAAAGGTGCTCAGATGCCAAATGCTGGCACTTGTGTAGCTTTTTAAGCACATACACTACTTTTGCTAACAATTTACAATTTTTATTTTTTTTAGTGAAATATATTACGTACCTAGTAAAAGTTATTAGTTTGTTTCAAAGAGATTTTACAAGGGACCGATTGAGAGCCGTAAGTAATGTTTCTCGCATGTGTAACTGATGCATTATTCGTCTCTATGATTTTGGCATAGGCTAGGCCCAATTTATGTTGAATATGTCAAGAGTTTAGATGAAAATAGTGCTGGGCGGGATTCATGATTTCTATGACAGTGCTGGGCGGTAATTTTTAGTGCTGGGCGGGGCCGCCAAGTGCCGCCCAGCGTGGGCACATCCCTGCTTTTGCGAAACTATTTTCTCTCGGCCATGAACCTCACTCTTCATCTACCGTTGTATCTCTTTCACTGAAAAAAATGTAATCTCTCTCAAGTGAGAATACCAGCATGAATAATCACTCCATTGTGCCACAATTTCCACCTTGAGTTTAATCAGTCAACCAATCAATCAATCACTTAGTTACCTACCTCTTGACTAATATCTTTGGTTTCTACCGTAGGCTTTTCTTCATTGGGTTCGTGGAGTCTCTGGACATCGGTGAAAACTGCTAAGAGCTGTCCCTGGGCATGACAGTACTTCAGGAGACACTTACTCTCGTAATCTAGATATTGTCCGTGAGAGTGGATCGAGGATTCCAGAGACTCTACGATCCTGACCAACTCTGATGGTGCAGTGCCTCTAGCTGATAGTGCTTTGTCCAGAGCCTTTAGAAAAAAAAACTTTTACTTACAGACAGCACAGATAATGATGTACTTCTGTGTACATCAAATAATTAAATAATAAACAATACCAAATAATGAACAGCATTCTGACTGACAGGTAGGATGGTTACAAGAAGGAGTACAGACTAGCCTTAAAGATCCAATCTGCAATTTGATCGTTAGTTTGAAGCAGCGATCACAACTAAGATTGTAAATTTAATCAGAGTTAGCCACCCTCCATCTCTTTTGCTTACGGATGAAAAAACTGATCAGGGAGTCATTAAGGAGTTCCATTCAGTTTTACCTATAGTGATCCCAGACTCTCTTGCTCTATAATAATTTAATAATAATTTATTTTATAAAGCGTAAAATCCACAAAAGTGCTCTAAAACGCTACGTAACAGTAAATAAAAAAATATATGACACAAAACATGTAGTAAAACTGCAGAATAAAATACAATATAAATGAGTATGAAAAATAAAAAGCATGCACATTTGAGTTTGTTGGAGTACTGCACATGAATAGAGTTGAATACACAGTTTAAATATTGCAGTAATGCTGTCAAAACAGGTAGGTTTTCAGCTTTGACTTGAATCGAAACCAGATTTAAATCGCACAAGAGTCCAAGTGAACATCCCATTCAATTTATGTAAATTTTCTTCATTACCAGAGATGAAACATGAACATTTACACCAATGCTCTGCATTAATGCATGAAAATAGTCTTCAAATTCAATACAAAATCTTGTTCTCATTTCTTGATTATCTTTTTTGAGTTAACCAAATCACTACTCAAACCATAATCAAGTCACATTCTCTCTCTCTCCCTCCCTCCACCTCCCTCCCAAAACCCATCTTCTACCCCATCCTCCAATTTTCAAGCGAGCCACTCACTTATACAAGTGTGAATAAACTTTCCAAACAGCTGACGGCCGCTTACCTGCTGCTTATAAATCGGCATCTTAAACTCTTGTAGGATTGGCATAACAGATCCAGAAAATGGCTCTGTAAGAGATGATTAAACACAAAGGAAAAGAAAACACAATCAGGAATTAAACCGATACTGCAGGAAATGAAATCTGTAACGACTCATCCCACGTACTAAAAGAACCACTAAAACTGACATAAATTTGACAAAAGCCAAATTAAATCTCTCCCCTCTCTTCAGAGAATACACAATACAGTGGATTAAGAACATGTAGGACATCTCTTGAATCTCTAACAGATGTTTTTCTCTCCCCAAAAGTGTCGCCACGAGGCCAGACTTGTAGTATTGAGTGCAACAGCAAGAGTAAAAGTACAAGTATACAATCCCCTTGGTTTGAGTACAAACTTATGAATGAAAGGCTCTTTGCACAAGTACCATACTTAATTTATTCTCGCAGTAGCATCTAAACTAGATTTCCAAAAATCTCCACAAAAGGGGAGTAGTACAGGTACAGACAAAGCATGCCAGAATACGAGTCCCAGTACAGAATCAATGTCGGGCCATACACTGCAAAAAATTTAACACGCGAGCAAAGATGATATTATAATCACAAGACCACCTGAAGGCATCTCTTAACTGCAAACTTCTCCTGATTAAGCCTCCAGTTTTGGCGTAATGTTCTCAACATTTAAGGATTTCGAGTTCTGACGAAATGTTCTCACCGTTTAAGGATTTCCGATGGTGGATGAGATTTGATAGCTTCTTCATGAGATGGAGGTCGTGAGCTCTGCGACTGTTTTTATCGCTGAGAGCTAGGTGGAACGGCACTTGGATGGAACGGACGAGACCGGAAGTCTCCAACAGACAACACTGTAGAACTTGTGGCCGGAACCGGGAATCGTGTATAGATAAATTGTTTAATCCCATGACGCCGTAGCCCGGTGAAAGAAGCCTGCAGGTTTGTAAACAACATGAAAAAATAAATAAATAAATGCTGATATATCCAAAGGTTATTATAGAGAATATAAGAATGGAGGTAAAATGGTAAATGATCTTGAAATGCAAAGACATTGTTGATGACTGCATAACTGGTAACCGATGAATACAAGATTGTAGATAATCATAAAAGATAGTAGATAATCATTAAAGATAGCAGATAATCATAAAAGATAGTAGATAATCATAAAGATAGCAGATAATCATAAAAGAGTCTCATAATGAGATATTGGGGGCTAAAGGACTTTACCAAAAACATAAAAAACAATAAAAACATTGGGGTGATTTTAAGAGTTTCAAAGAAGATGTTTGCAGGAGTGTGTCAACCAGATTTGTAAAAATGGAAAGGAATACTTGAAAGATATGAAATGCAGGAAGTTTCAGAACAAAACTTATGGATCTGAAGCAAAATTCTTTGTCAGCAGACGGAAACAAAAGTGCAGTACGTTTTTACTTACTCCAAATTTTGGCACAAATATTGTTGTCTGAAAAGTACTTGACGGTGGGGATGGTGACATTGGTGGGGGGGGGGTGGGAAGAGGGTGGTGTGATGTAGTGTAGGAGGGTATTAGTTCCCTCATCCTCTGCTCATGTTAAATCAATAAAAAATTCTACCGCTTTTGGAATGATGAATCAGTAATGGCCAATAGCGATTCTTTTTTTTTGTCATGAGGGAGGACAAAGGGAGGAGAAAGGAATCGGCAAAACTCACCTACAAGACTTTGGTACGTTAAAGGCTGCCACCCTGGGGCCTTGTTGGGTGTTCCATACTTCTAAGATACCTCTTCTAGGGGCATAAATAACCAAAAATAGGGCCACTCTTCTCTGTTGCTGTTTAGTTACATCTGATCGTGATCCTTTCTCTCTATGGAGCTCTTCCATGACTTGAATCCATCCACATTGGGCATCCCTGTAACCTGAATAATTTGAAAAAAGAAAGGAAAAAATGTTTCAATTTTAACATCACTTACAACAATAACACCCACCTTACAGAAGGTAGAATCTCAAAATAAGAAAAAAAATTGCTAGAGGAAACTGGAGAATCAGCTCATGTACCATTTTCACGTTGAATGCGAGTGAAAATACCATCAAAAGACATTTCTATAGATACTCTACATCAGAGTTTCTCAAGAGGTGCTCCACAGGCCAAATCCAGCCTGCAAAGGACCTTATAATCTGGCCCACCCCCCTCCCCCAGGAAAAGAATTGACCCACAAACTTAGGGACTAATGATTGAGCATACTACTGTCCTACCAAACACATTGCTCAATCCAGGTATAATTAGGTCTTTGATTTGTTCGGCCCTTTGCTCCAACAATGCTTGTTTTCTTTCTCCGGCATTCCGACAAATCTAATTGAGTAGCCCTGCTCTAGGGTCATGCCAACAAGTCAATCACACATGTTTACAACCTTGCAAGTTTTGCAACAACCACTTCACATGGAAGCTGATCGAGTATATACCTTCAAACAAAGCTAGACAATGCTCCAACAATGCTTCTTTCTTTCTCCAGAATTCTGACAAATCTAACTGAGTAGCCCTGCTCTAGGGTCATGCCTACAAGTCAATCACACATGTTTACAACCTTGCAAGTTTTGCGACAACCGCTTCACATGGAAGCTGATCCATTAAATGCCTTCAAACAAAGCTAGGCTGAGAGGCAAAGACGATGCTGATAACACGAACAAGCAACTTTTGTAAAGGTAACAGCTGCCCGTGGAGCTCATGAAGCAAACCATGAGTACCGTAAATATACATCACCCTGTATTCTGGTGACAGCGATTGGCTATAAGGTGTCACCTGATAGTTGTATTAAGATGATATATAGCTTCAACCTCTGTGATCCCCGGAGTAAAAGATTGCCTGGACAACACTTTACTTAGTCCCACCTAACGGTTGACAGCATACCCTTATTCCTTACCTTTCCACATCCTGACGGCGACGGATTTGTTGACATCCAAGAGTACTATCCGACCAAAGCTATCTGTGGTGACGGCTAGGTTCAAGCCAGGAGCGAGACTTATGCTGTCCCCATGACGACGCAAATCAGGTAACCCGAACCTGTGAAATGGTTCAACATGGGTTCATGGTGTATGGTTGGCATGATAAGTAAACAGCATAAAATATTCCTTTATATTATACGTATTAGTGCCAAGTTTGGTATACAGTTGGAGAGGACAGCAAACTCTGATTTGGCAGTGCTCTAGACCAATGATCTTAAAGGGGACACAGAGCCCCAACCATCATCATTAGAGTTGTTCATAACTGTTATTTCAATCAATGATGGTTGGGTTTTGTCTTCTTTCCTGTTTTAGATATAATCAAGTCATAAAAGGTTTCTTCTTACAACAAGATCTTACTTAAACTAATGAAGAAAACCTGTCCAACTTGCATCGTTTGAACGCAAAGTACATGTGGCATTTATTAACATTGAAAGCAAAGGATAACTTACTTTTATTTAATGCCAGAAATAAGAATTGCACATTTCATGCCAAAGAGCAGAAGATGCAATATTCTGTTCTGAACAATACAGTGTACAGATATATATATCTGCACAGTGTCTATACATATATATGTATATATAGATATATGTACATCTATAGTTAACAAATCTTTGTTATTGGGATGGATGGGGAAGGGGGGAGGTTGAGGCCACGGAAGGGGTAACATTTTAGTAGTAACATGTCTATATTACCTGATAGGTAGTGATGTTGCTGGTTCCACCTTTGGCCTAGTCTTTTGGTTGCCCTGATCCTCTTGAGGTTTTTGCTTTCCTCCGAGCCCAAGCCAACCACTGAGAGGTACAAATTGAAGATGTAAATCTTTCAGTTAAATTGAATGGAAAAGTTGAAATTTCTCGTAATAGGCATCTTTCACTTACAGGTAATAGTAGTACACAAGTCATTTCACAAATGAAGTTAATTACTTGGGGTATATTTGCTTCTTGCACATGTCAGTTACAACACAATCAGCATGAAGGCATGAGACATACTCAAATACTGCACAATACTGGTGACAATAACCAGGTATGTCATAGTGCAAAATATGAAAGAGATTGCCGTTGAAGTAAGGTTCAGGCCAACAAAATAACCCTTTTCATTTCCGTGCCAAGACCTCGACAATACACTAAGCAGCTTATACTTAATAGACAATGCCCTGCATCCTCTGCAAATTTCTCAAAGGATACACACACTTGCCCATAATTCTTTACATTAAAATTTAAAAAAAATTTGTTCCCTAGTGTGATCAAATAGCTTAATGGGACTTGAAATGTAGTCACAACAGACCCTTTTTTAATGAATCAGAAACTGCTAAGAAACTTTCAAAATACGAACCTTGCAGCGGAGAAGAGAGCAGACTTGAGTTTACTGGCAACTGCCATTGCGACTTCCGATAGCAACGGCTGACTCGTTCCCTGATAAAAGAAAAACGCAAAAACTGGGGTTATTATCAATGAAATCATCCTGTGATGATCAACGTCTGTGGATCAAAGAAAGTAAACATTTCATGTAAATCTGTTCAAGGTTAAGAATATCTTTTGGTAACTTATGTGTGGGATGTTAAAATTGCTTCCAGGACTAATGAATGGTCTCGGTCCTAATCTTCGATTCGCTTCAGGACACTTGTATTTGAAGTCAAAGAACAAGATTTGAAAACTGATATTACCCATCATTCACAAAGCTCTAATTATAGTGACCAAGTCTGGGTGCATTCCAAAATCATAATCCACATCCCACCATGATCTGTCAAGTAACTACAATGCTCTCTCCAAACTAAAGGGAGTGTTGTAAAGCAGAGGTCATACCTGATGCAAGACTGAAGGTTCACAGATTTGCCTTGCTATTTATTTATACTGAATTTCTTAAATATAAATGACCATTATTTTACTTTCTAATATCTTTTAATGTGAGGTTGAATACTTATACCAAAGTCTTTAAATATATAATCTGTATTTTTAGATAAAACTGAAATATGAGCGCTTCTCACATCCAGAGCGTAGAAGAAACCGACAAATGGTCCGGCACCAGCTGTGATGTATCTGTTAGAGACGGGCGGGGATGACTTGATAGATGCCTGGAAACCACCCAGAATGGATGCTGTGTGAAGCTGGTCAAAGGCACATGGAGTCACAAGACCTGTCATATTAAAATAAAAAAT